>CAKNYM010036520.1:0-16466 GCA_932195095.1 Andricus curvator | reverse complement strand
AAGGCATTTTAAAAGACTGGGAATATTTTAGGGCATTTGAAAAGAATCCAAAGCATTTGAAAGAGATGTCAATAATTTCAATGAATGCCAACAGATTTTAAAGGGGTTGAAGTATTTTAGGATATTTTAACAGACTCCAAAGCATTTCCAAGCGATTTCAATAATTTTGAGGAATTTAAAAAAATGGTAAAGGATTTGAGAACTTTAAGAGTATTTTAAAAGATGTCAAGACATTTTCGTAAGCTTTAAAAAGTTTCAAGTGATTTTTAAAGATTTAAAGGATTTCAATAATTTGAAAGAGTTTCAAAGGATTGGAAATAATTTATGGTGCTTTTAAAAATTGCAAGGGATTTTGAAGAGTTAAAAAAATTGCAAGGAGTTCTAAAATATTGTGAAGGATTTTAAATATCTTAGGGTATTTTGAAAGATCCTATGAATTTTTGAATTGATTTCAGTAATTTAATGTTACTCATAGGATTTGAATTATTTTATGGTATTTTAGAAGACCTAAAGCATTTTCAAGAGCTTTAAAATGTTTCAATTGATTTCCAAAGGTTTGAAAGGATTTGATAACTTTAACAGTATTTCAAAAGATTCTAAGGAATGTACAATTGGTTTCAGAGGATTTGAAATATTTTAGAGTATTTAAAAAGATTCTAAAGCATTTTCAAGAGATTTGACAAAATTTGCATGGGGTATTGTATCGAAGAGTTTTCTAAAATTTCGAAAATATAGATCGATTTAATAGGACCTATGCCAGGTTTTAGGGTATATCAAAAGATTTCAAGCAATTTTGAATTTATTTCGGTAACCTAATAGGATTTGAAATGATTTAAAATATTATAAACTATTTTTAAAGACTTTAATGCACTCGGGCTCAAAACACACTATTGACACTATTTGACACTTTTTTCAAGCGAAGACGCTGTTTTGCTACTATTTTGAAAAAAAAAGACACTAAAGACACTATTTTCCAATTAAAAACACGAATTTATCAACCACTATAGATTTTTTGAAGAATAGAAAATTGACAGATTTTCGCAGAAGGGAAAAAAAAAAATTGTTTGAAAAGTTTTTGTTTAATTTAGTTTTTAATAAGAAAGATACTGTAACGTTTATAAAGGCCTGGAAAGTTCTATCGACAGGATAATTTTCTTCTTATAATAAAAGGATTTAATCATTTTGACGTAAACAACAGATACGATAAAAATGTTCACACAAAAATGTTCATGTAAAAAAAAAGTTATACTAAAATACATTTTACTTTTTCGTAATAACGTGCATCATTTATGATAAAAATTAAAAAATTAATTTTTCTTGAAAAAAATTAACGACATCTCTCAATGCATAATAAAATATTAGTGGCGAATGGATTACTATAGAGTATAAACAGCAATAATTGCGGAGCAAATAGACAATTTAAAAATTTGTTATCATATTTCTTGAAAACTGATAGATTGGTAATTACTGCCACTATTCTATGTATCATTCATTTTTTTAAACTTTGTAAAGCTTATATAATTATGAAAATTAATATTATTCGCCGTATTTATCAATTTGAAATTTATATGCTCATATACATGTTAAAACGAATAATTTACAATTTATTTTATAAATAACATTTCTTTTAATTTATAAAATAAAAAATGTATTACGCCAATATAATTTATAAATAAGTTAAGTGTTAAACAAATTTAAGAGCCGATTATAATAAATTGAATTATAATTATATTCACAATTTTTTCAAGATGATAACGGTGACAGAATTTACCTACAAATAAATTATGAGAAATCCATTACTCCTTTAGCTTCAACATCATCCTGTAGTGCCTTCTAATTATTTTTTACAAATATTTTGTAACATTAATTAAATATAAATAACATAGAAAAAATAAGTATTTGGTTTATTCTTTTTCATAAGAAAAATTAGTAGGCGCGCGCCTTGGCGTGCGCACGACTACTAGTACGAATAAATTGAGCCTATTCGTTGAGAAATAGCCAAACTCTTAATTTTTCAACCAAAATGGTTTAAATAATTAATAGTTCTTGTAAATTTATAAAGCAGCATAGAATATAAAGTTGAACTACTTTCTTAAAAGTTTATTCTTTTTCTTTAAGATTCATAATTTCAGTTGAAAATTCGTATGTTTAAATTAAAAAGTAATTTTTTTAACTGAAAATTCAATTGTATTGTAGAAAATTCGTTTTTTTTCATTCAAAAATAATTCTCTTAAATGAAAATTTAACCATTAAATTTTTGGTTAAAATTGATCTTTTTAGTATAAAAATGCAATTATTTAGTTAAAAAATTTTGAAATGAAACAAATATAAACTAAAAATTATTCAAATAAAATTTGGACTAACATCACATTCATTTTTCAAAATATTTACTTGAAAATGTATGGAATTTTTTGAAAAATTCGTCTTTTCAATAGAAAATAAATCTTTATGGTTGAAAATTCAACTATTTGGTTACAAATTTATGTATTTTATTGAAAATTCGTCTTTTCTGGTAGAAAATTAATCATCTTGGTTGAAAATTAAACTATTCGATTAAAAACGTATGTATTTTGTTAGGAATTTATCTTCTTAAAATAAGCTATTATTTAAAGAATATAGGCATTATTATTCTATTTCTCACTTTAAATTACAAATTGCGTAATTTTTGATATGGATGTTTGTTAACTTGCATTAATCATTACCTCGCTAAGTGAAAAGTGAACAAAAAGTTTAAAATTTCAGAAAAAACCACAACTTTTTAGCACTTATCTAAGATAAGATGATTATAAACAATAATAAATTGTTTGAACAACTATTTTTGCTAACTTGCATTATTTATTACTTCACTACGTAAAAAGTGGTAAAAAGTTAAAAATTTCAGAAAAAAACACAAGTTTCTAGCATTATACCAATTGAATATTATTAAAAATAATAATAAATTCTTCAAACAATTAATTTTATCAACTCAAATTGATTATTTACATCACTCTAATTGAAAATTGGACAAAAAGTGTAAAATAAAGAAAAACAGCAATTGAATATTAAACGAAAAAACAGGTCAAAGATGATGTTTAAAAATTATACGATTTTTAATTAATGATAGTTTACTTTTGGGGGAAAATATTCTTTACAATTTGACCAAATTCATTTAAAAAACTAAATTAAGTATCAGATATTGTTATGTTTATTTATTTATTTTGTTTGAAAAATGAGTTCTGAATGATTTCACTTTAATTTGGTTTTAAAAACTGGATGAGGTCAAGATTTAGAGAATCTTTTTCTGCGACAAAATAAACTATAAATCATTAATAACGTATCATTTTAAAAATGTTGGTAAGGAGTAATAAGAAAAAATTTCGGCCCAAAAACTAAATTTTTTGAATAAATCATTCTTGAAAATATAATTAAATATTTTCTACAGAAACTTGTTTTTTTTCCGTGCCCATAATACCTTGAGAATATCAGAATATAGAAAATGAATGATAAAAACAGAAAACATGAGCATCCCAAATGACTAGCTTCACCGATGAAGTCTTTTGCTGCTTTGACTATATTCGACGCATTATCAGTTACAATTACGCTTATCTGATTTGTATTAATTTCCCATTCTTCACACACTTGGTGCAATTTGTTTCTAATATTTCCGGATGTGTGGGCTACTGGAACTTCATAAACACCCAAAACAACAGTTTCCATTTTTGGTCCTATCAAATAATGGGCCGTTAATCCGAGAAAGCTGCGAGAATTAAAAGTATCATTCCAAAGATTTGTGGTGAGGGTAATGTTGTTAACATTTTTCAAAATATTCTCATAATCGCCAGAAACTTTCATTTTTTTTTCCATCAAGCCGCTTTGCGAAGGGTTAATTGTGTATGCTTAGGGCCTCCTTCTTCGAATGATTTCATATTCCTAAAAACGTTTTCGATGTTTTCTTTCTTTGGGTATGTGCCCGAATTAGCAGACGAGCTATGAGCAGCCTGCTTTGACGTCGATGGTGCTTCCACCTTTAACTTTCTTGTGTTGTGTTTCGAACTACGACCAGAACTGTCTCGCTTATTGGACAGATTTTCAGTTTTTTCCGATGAAATAAGAGAAGCATGTGCTAAATTTAAATGAAATTTAATATTTGAAGTGTTACCTGAGGTTTTGTCTACTTTATCATAGTACCTGCATATAGCAGTATCATTATTTACTTTGTGGAAATGGTTCCACACGTGACTCACTTGGCGACCCATTTTGTAAGTTTAATCGTGAACGACGAAGGCTAGTTAATCTGTAAAATAAACAAAACATAACGAATGAAAAATTTAGAATTTAAAAAAAATTTCTACTTATACTTGAATTTAACAAACTACAAACACTTAAACTTGAATAATTATTTTTTATTCCAGAAACTTCAACTTCCCATTATAAAAAGATAATTGTATAAATATCAAAGCATCTAAAATCTGGTTTAATTTTAAGATTTAAGACTCGTATTTCTGTTTTTCTAATAACAATAACGGTCACAGCGCTAATAATCTAATTTTGTTCACGCACCGTAGCTTCGAATCAGGTTATAAATTTCAGTATAGTATTCGCTTAGCATTTTTAAACAATTTTTTTATTTTTAAAACAGCACTAAAGTTCTTTGTTTCACATTCACTACTGTTTTATATAACCTCTACCAAACAGCTTTTCGGTCGACTTTTTAATATAATTTATTTCGTCATAACTTGAAAATAGCATGTAGGTAAAAAAGATCTTCCTTTTTTGAGAATAAATTTAACAACCGATATTCTATCACCTCATATCATTTCTTCATTTACACGCGTGGCACGTGGCGTGCTTCTGCGAATTTCGTTAATTTGGAACATGTGTAATAAAATCATATAATTATCTTACCTGCACTTTTATATCAAAAATCCAATTACACAAATTGAGAACGACGGCGACGATAACGAAACGAAAATAACGAAATCAATAAACATTCGAACGATTCAATCCGCAAAATCAACAAACAATGAACGAAACTGCGAAGTACGATCAGGAAGAGCATTCGCGCGCGAAGAGAGCGAAATATCGAAATCGAAAATTTATATCGATATACAACTCGATATATCTTTAGGTTACTATCGATATGTCAATATCGATATATCGGAACCAGAAAACCGATATTTCCGATATTTCGATATCGATGTCTCATCACTATATTTTTTCAGCTATTTTAATATGGACTATAAAGAAAAGCAGCGGCGAGAAAATAATCCAGAGGAAGGTGCTAGTTTCCTTTCTACACTCTCCTTTGCGTAAGTAAGATGAAAGTTAACCGAATTCAATTTCAAACTTGAAATACCTGCAAAAATGAAACTTTGCAGATGGCTATATAAAATATTTCGCTTGAGATATGAAAGAGATTTAGAAAGCAGTGATCTTTATAACTGTTTAAAACAACACTCTAGTCAAACTTTAGGAAATCTTATATCCGAAATCTGGAATCAAGAAAAAGAAAAATCCGAAGAGGAAAATCTGCGAAAGCCCAGTTTACTAAGGGTGCTTTTAAGATGTTTTGGCAAAGAACTAATAGTTGTGGGTCTTCTGCAAGGATTTAATGCAATTTTTATTAGGTATGTAAAACCTCAGTTTAAAAAAGAATTTTTTAAGACTTCTGACAAAGGTTAATTATTTCTAACATTTTCTTTACAGAATTTTTCAAGTAGTTTTATTTTCCAAAATATTACATTGTTTTAATGACATAGAAGTTTACTATTGGGCTTCAGGTTTTGTTGTTTGCTTGATTCTGAGCTGTTTTATCGAATGTCTATATCTTCAATTCGTGACGAAGTTGGAAATGAAAGTTAGGATATCCTGTTCTGCATTAATTTATAGAAAATGTTTAAGGCTGGCTAGATCATCCGTAGAAAATAGCGACGTAACAGTAGGTCAGGTGAGGAAATTGAATCGCAATTGTACAGTGAACATGCGCATTGGGCAGTTTCTAATCTAAACCAATAATCGTGTGTTCCACAGGTTATCAATGTTTTAAGCAATGACATCAACAATTTTCACGATAGTTTCTTTGGTTTTCACTATATCTGGATTGCACCGATCCAGGTCATCATTATTACGGTGATAATATACCAACAGATGAATATCTCCTGTTTTGCGGGCACTCTGATTATTTTCTTGCTCATCCCCTTACAAGGTTACCAAAAATATATAACAATATTGAAATACTCATTGAATCTTATTTTAATATAAAGGAAAAACAAATTAAATTATAATTACAGGACATATTGGGAAATGGATCAAACATTTAACATACAAACTCTCACTAAGGACGGACAAGAGACTTTCCTTAATGGAAGAAATAATCAGTGGTGTTCAAGTAATTAAAATGTATGCTTGGGAGAAGTCTTTTGCTCATTTAGTGGACAAAGCAAGAGCGTCAGTATTGACTTATTTATAATAAATTTTTGAGTTCTATTTAATACTTTTTCACTGAATTTTTTTGTAACAATCGTTTAATATTTTTATAGGAAGGAGATAAACGTGATTAGAAAAATATCCTTCATTGACGCTCTCACAGTATGTCTTGACGTTTACATTCCTCGTCTTTGTATTTTTGCCATTATATTGCTTTACGTCTTATTTGAAAATCACATCTCTGTAGAACAAGTCTACCTAGTAACGGCTTTCTATACCCTAATGAGACTATCTGTCAATATTTGTATGACTCTTGGTAAGACTGATCTGTGTTTTTTTTGTAATAATTATGTATGTCGATCTGAAAAAGACCCTAGCAATGGCTTCCTCTCAGATAAATGTATACTTATATAACCTATATTACAATATTTTTATAAAACTATTTACAATTGTAGGCATGCAGCGTCTAGCTAAATGTCTAGTATCCATCAAACGCATTCAAGAACTGTTGATGCGTAATGAAATTCAACATTCAATAACTACACATTTTGATAAACAAAACATCGATCATAATACCGCAATCAAAATTTATAAAGCATCTGCAAAGTGGTCGCCCGAGATTAAAAAAAGTACCATTCAGAACATCAGTCTTATAGCTCAACGTGGTTCACTTTCAGCAATTATAGGACAAGTAGGTGCGGGTAAAAGTAGTTTGCTTCAACTCTTACTGAATGAACTTCCACTTTCAAGTGGAAGTATCCAAGTATCAGGAAGAATAGTTTATGTCATTCAAGAACCTTGGGTATTTGCTTCTTCCATAAGGCAGAACATTCTTTTCGGATTGCCAATGGACAAGAAACGGTATCAAGAAGTAATCAAGGTTTGTCAATTGGAAAAAGATTTTTCCATGTTTCCATTTGGAGACAAGACGCTTATTGGAGAAAAAGGGTTAACATTGAGTGGGGGTCAAAAAGCGAGGATCAATCTGGCAAGGGCAGTTTATGTTAATGCCGATACTTATCTTTTGGACGATCCCCTATCAGCTGTTGACAATTATGTAAGCCGAAGAATATTCGAAAATTGTATCTGTGAATACCTGAAAGAAAAGACGAGAATTTTGGTAACACATCAAGTGCAGTACTTAGAATCAATGGATCGAATATATATTCTGAACAACGGGTTCGTGGAAATGGAAGGAAGCTACACTGAGTTATCGAATAATTCAGAATTAGATTGGGTTAAGGTACTGACACTTGAAGATAATGATAAGAATCATAACGAAACCGATGCTGATGAGATTAATAATAAAATGGAAACTACAGATAAAGAAGATCGATTTGCATTACTTAGAAGAAACTCTGAGGATCCAAATCCGGAAGAGATTCCTGAACATCGAACAGTTGGAAAAACTTCAGGAAATGTTTACCTGTCTTATTTTGAAGCTGCTGGAAGTATATGGATTTTATTCCTAGTGATGCTACTGGGTATACTTTACCAAATTCTTGCCACTTCTGGAGACATCCTTCTAGCCCGTTGGGTAAACACAGAACATGAGAGAATAAATGGTACTTTGTTACCTTATTCTGACAATATGTGGTATATTCAGATGTATACCATTTTAAGTTTGACAACTATAGTTATAATACATGCCTATTATCTGATTTTCTGTGAGATGTGTATGCGATCATCCCAGAATTTGCACAAACATATGTTCTTTAGCATCATGCGGACGACAATGTCGTTCTTCCATGAGAATCCATCTGGAAGAATTTTAAATAGGTAATTGGCAAAACCAACTTTCATCTCTTACAAATTCTGATATACTGTTTTTCTACTTTTGGCTCACTGGTCAACTAAACTCGAAGCTTTTGTTTAGGTTTTCAAAGGATATCGGAGCTGTTGACAGACAAATGCCGTTGAATTTGATTTACATTGCACAATCTTGTTTACAACTGGCGAGCGTTGTAGTCATCAATACTTTTGCTAATCCTTGGCTGTTAATACCTACTGGAATAGTTGGTTTAGTGTTCTACTTGATGCGTATTTTGTACATGAAAACAAGTAACAGCCTCAAACGCTTGGAAGCTATACGTGCGAAATTATCATTGATTCTTAAGTAGCTTTAGTTTCCAATTGTAAACCCCAGATTAACAACAAAATTTTACTTACAGATCGATCACCAATTTTTAGTCATGTCAGCGCTACACTCCAAGGTCTCACAACAATCAGAGCCTTGAAAGTTGAACAAATACTCATAGAAGAGTTTGACAATTACCAAAATCTTCACTCATCAGCTTGGTACCTCTTCTGTTGTTGCAGATCTGCTTTTCTTATCTATCTAAAGTTTTTTTCCAATCTCTATATAACTCTCGTCGTGTATCTTCTTGTATCTGTGCGTTACAACGTTTCTTCAGGAGACGTGGGTTTAATCATAACACAATGCATTTTGCTTTCTGAAATGCTGTACTGGGGTATCAAGGAAAGTACTGAGATGGTGATCCAGATGACATCTGTTGAAAGAATACTGGAGTATAGTGACTTGGAGCAAGAAGCACCCTTAGAAACGAAACCAGAATATAAACCATCTGATCAGTGGCCTTCAGAAGGACGTGTAGAATTTAAGGATGTTTCTTTAAGCTATAAACCTTCAGGAGCATTGGTACTTAAAAATCTGAATTTTTTGGTATTACCAAAAGAAAAAATAGGTATCGTGGGAAGAACGGGAGCTGGAAAAAGTTCTTTAATCGCTGCCCTTTATCGATTAGCTTATATGAGAGGAGAAATTTATATAGATGGTGTAGCCACTGGTGACTTAGGTTTGCATGATGTTCGATCTAATCTGAGCATCATTCCTCAAGAACCTCTACTTTTTGCTGGAAGCCTAAGAAGGAATTTAGATCCTTTTGATAATTATTCTGATGATGAATTATGGCAAGCGTTGGCAGAAGTGGAACTGAAAAGTTTCATTATGGAATTGTATGCTGGACTTTATGCCAAAGTATCTGATGGTGGATCCAACTTCAGTGTTGGTCAACGACAGCTTCTTTGTTTGGCACGCGCCATTGTCCGAAAAAATAAAATTCTGATCCTTGATGAAGCCACTGCCAATGTGGACTCTCAAACAGATGAGCTGATCCAAAAGACTATTAGGAGGAGGTTTAAAGACTGTACGGTTTTTATCATTGCACATAGATTGAACACTGTGATGGACTGTGATAAATTTATCGTAATGGATTCTGGATCTATGGTGGTAAGTTTGGTTCAAATTTTAACTTCAAGGAATTTGCCCATTGGTGGTAGATATTTAATACTTCTAAGCTATTATTTAAATGGTGTCTTATATAATAATTTATTATAGGAATTTGGCCACCCTTATGAGCTATTGAGAAAAAAAGGGTACTTGTATAAGATGGTGTGTCAAAGTGGTCCTGTAATGGCTGATATTCTAACAAAGATGGCTGAAAATGTAAAATTTTATTTAACTAATAAAAAAGCAAGTTCTCATAAGACTATAGGATCTAATATATTCATTTTTTCCAGACTTACCAGTGACACATATCTCTCATTCATTTGCTTATCTGTCTCACTATCAGTATTACGTATGATTGAAATACCTACCTCTGGCATTAAACACGAGGTCAATGAGCTGCAGTTCTGCACACATGTTTAGTAAGAAACTGCTTGGTGCTTCCACAAACTGTAATCAAGATCTTTATCGGAAAATAAATATTTTTAAGTCTAAAAAGTATTACATTATTTTTGGCTATAATAAGTTTTGTTTTCTGTTAATTGTAATCTTCTAATTTTTTTTGCAGATTCATAATCAGAGGTAGATATGAGAGATTATAGATATGAAGTTTCACTCTCTAATGATAATATCATTCAGTTGAGTTACATTAATATTTTTATAAAGATATCAATTTTATAAATTGTTTACAAAAACCTTTGTATTTTTGAAAAAAAACACAAAATTAAATTAAAAAAATTTGTTATTACAAATTTATTTTTTTATTAAATCAAATTTAGGAACGAAACAATATAAGAATAAATGTATTATATTGAAAGAAATGTGAATCGATCAAAAATTTCATAAATTTGAAATAATCATAGATTTAAATTATTTTAATGAATTTCACTAATTGTTGATTAATTTCAATATTCAACAGTTGTTTAATTAAAAATATATTAGAATAGCAAGAATTAAAAACTCCTATAATTAATGATAAAATAACAGGTTAAATGAATTTTGTTTCAATAATAAATTATAAATGTTTATAATTTTTTTTTGGTAATTTATCGAGCTGGTAACGGGAAAGGAAAAGTCTGTCATACCCTACCCCTTTTCCAGCTCGAAAAATTACCAATAATTGCGACTTTTGAGGATTAGATAACTATTTTTTCGAAGTGGTCTTGAAAATGTAATTTGCGAATATTTTAGAGGTTATATTCGTAAAATTATAAACAATCCCGAAAATCAAATTGCCGACACTAAAATTTTCGGGAAAGAAAATAATAATAAATATTATTTATTAAAAATACAATACTGAAATTTTTTGATCAAAGAAAATTTCTCAAAAATGTTTAATGTATTTTTAAAAATTATTGTTTTCAATTTAAAATTGTTCTTTCACATTAGGGAATATTCTTTGCCAATTATTTTTATTTCAAATTCAAACAAGAATTTTAAAAAAATACATTGAACATCAACAAAAAATATATTTAAATATTGCAATATTTTTTTTGGAAACAATTACACATAAATTCCGAAGAGTCATCAAAGTTTACAATTATCATTTTTATTTTAAAAATATTTAATAAAATTCACAATGATCATTTTTTTTACAAATATTTAGCAATTTTTCATTTTCAATTTGTAGTTTGAGACAAGTGCATTACCAAACATTTTTGCTACATTTTATTTATAATTTTAAAACAAAGTTATCTAAAATTTTGAAATCTTAATACATTTTGTTTTGATATAAGTAGATCATTTAAATTTTTTTGAAAAAAATGATTAATTAAAGAAAATGTGGAAAATATCTGGGACCTGAAATTGTTAAGTTTTTGGCGACCACCCTTATCAGAATTTTATTAATAACCATAATTCATTTTTCGCCTCTACGGTTATTTTGCATGCATTTACTCGATCTACTTTTTTCTTCTCCTTTTTCCTTTTTTACCCTCTTTGAACAAACCCATAGGTCAACGATCCAGTTTTCCATTTCCCCAACACAAAAAAATGGCGCATGCTTTTAAAATTTTTCTAGGCCAGAAAAATTGCTGCATTTCTCCCCTGACAGTTCTCGTTTGATAAGGCAACGACCCTCAGACAATTTTTCCATTCATATTGCACTTGACTTGAGATAAATTAAAATTCAAATTAAATTTTATAATAAACTCGCTCACAGGTGGATGAGAATATTTGTAATTTCAAATAAGTTTTTATTTAGTTCTTAAAAATTAGTCCTTTAAAATCCATTAAAAATGTAGAAATCATTTAAAATCCCTTGAATATAAATTAAATTACACTTCTTTAATAAAGTCTCTAAAAAAACTTTCAAATCCCTAGAAATCCTTGGAGATTCCATAAAATCTTTTAAATCTTGAAATTTGATTTATTTTCCAAAATTCTCTAGAAATCCTCAAAATTTTTTAGAAATCCTACAAAATTCTTTGAAATCCATTGAGATTTTTAAAATCTCTTGAAATTCTTTTTTAAAATAACTTAAAATCTTTAAAATCATTCAAAATTCTTTGAATTTATTCGCATGGCTTGAAATCTTCGAGATCGATCTTGAAATAAAATTTAATTTATTCCCTAAAATTCTCTAGAAATTGGTTGAAATTCCTGTAAAATCCATTAAAAAAGTAGAAATCATTTGAAATCCCTTGAATATAAATTAAATTAAACTTATTCAATAAAGTTTCTAAAAAAACCTTTCAAATCTCTTGAAATTCTTGGCGATTCAATAAAATCTTTTAAATCTTTGTGAAATTCTTTAAAATAATTTAAACGACCATTTAGAAGTAGTTTTTTCTTGCGTTTAGAAATTTAAAAAGAAAAATTTTAGCTTGTTTATATAAGAAAACTTTTTTGTTATTCAAAATACAACAATACGAAATCTAGCGTATTTGTTCGCGTCTCTGAGACGCATCGATTGACCTATTGATAAACCTTTTATGAACCACCAGTGCCTATTTATGAATTAAAAAAATGGTTCATTCTGTTTATATAAGAAATTTTTTTTTATATTTAAAATACGACAATATTACATGTAGAGTATTTGTTCGCGTCCTTGAGACGCATCGATTGACCTATTGATGAACCTTTTATGACCAACCAGTACCGATTTATGAAGTTTAAAAAAAAAAGGTTTATTCTGTTTATATGAAAAAAACTTTTTTGATATTCAAAACATGACAATATTACATGCAGAGTATTTGTTCGCGTCCTTGAGACGCATCGATTGACCTACTGGTGAACCTTTCATGGCCGACCAGTACCGATTTATAAAGTTTAAACAAACTTGGTGTATTCTGTTTATATGAGAAAAAATTTGTTCATATTATGAGTACTACAGTAATGTATCGGACATGTTTGTTTGCGTCTTCGAGACACGTCGAATGACCTATTGATGAACTTTCTAAGAGCCTCTTATGATCTAGCAATACCAATTTATAAATTGAAAAAAAAGTTGTTTATCCTGTTGATATAAGGACAACTTTTTTAATATTGAAAAAACAACTATAATGTATATAATATATTTGTTCGCGTCTTCGAGACACATCGATTGCCAAAATTAAGAAGTTTTCATGATCAACCATAACCTAACAATATCGTTTTTAAAATTTTCAACAAAATTAGTTCCCTTTTTATAAGAAGATTTTTACATTCTCATCATAATGAGAAAGTATTGGTTTTATGTGAAAAATGACTTTCGCGGATTCCATCAAATGTCGACGTTTTGAGGCCCCCTGAGTCAGAAAAAATGGTTTTTACGTCGGTGTCTGTCTGTCTGTCATTGTTGTCGTCGTCGTCGTCGTCGTCGTCGTCGTCGTCGTCTGTATATCGGATAACTTTTGGAAGACTAATCGGATTAGATTTTGCTTTGGCACACAGTTTCAGGGGAAAAAAAGAGGAATCGAGTTCGTTAACCAGCCATTTTGGATGAAAATTCAAAAAGTTAGAGCATTTTCAAAAAATTTTAGACCACTTTTTTCCAAATTTCAAAATTATATGTGCAGACGCTTATAGTACTCGAAAATCTAAACAATTTATCCTTACGACTTTTTTTGATGAAAAGAAAATTGTCCGAGTTACAGCATTTTCAAAATCCCCCCAAAAAAGCGAAAAGTAACATTTTCGGCCAAACAACGCACGATACGAAAAAAAGTCAAGATAGGAAAAGTGTTTATTTTCGCACGTCCTACAAGATTATCATAACGACTTTTTGAATTTTCTTGAAAAATCGAAAATTCATATTTTTATTGCACAAGAAATAATGAAAAATCAAAAAAATCAATTTCACGGTCAAACTATGCAAGATACGACAAATCATGACTGGACTAAAATTGTGCATTTAAAAAAGATCTACAAATTTCTCCTGGGTCACTTTTTGATAGGATGTGTAGTTTTTGTTTTATTCGTAAAAAATGACATTAACAGTGAAAAAATCGGCCCGATAAGCGGGCACATTCTCATCAAAACTTTGCTTATTTACTTTATTTTTCATCTTGGGTGTGTTTTTTCACAATATTTCATTGTTTTTATGTTCTCAATACTATTTCTAACGATTGAAACAATAAAATATAATAATAATTCAAACAATTTATTCTGACTGAAAATCTGACTTTTATTTCAGAATGCGTTTTGATCTTTGTTTACATATGAACTCCTATCTAATACAACGCTGCTGAAGGCTGGTGACCTTCTCAGTATAAAACATCAACCAATTGCGACTCTCTCGGTTTCCATTCCTTGTCCTCGCCCCCCCCCCCCCCTCACCCCGTAACAGAAGTTTTGGTGGGACTGACGTAAGAACTGGACTCTCCACTATACGACGAATCACTACTTAACTTGGGCATGATTTCGACTCGCACAACAAATTTCGCGCATAAAGGTGGTAGTTGGGTGTACAATCTAAACATGAATAATACAAACAATAAAGTAGCCTCGGAATGGACTGAAACTTTGATTGAGGTTTTGAAATATGGTCAGGAGTAGATAGGGAATCACATGGTAGTCAAGGGGTCGGTTTGATTATGAATGAAAAAGCAAGATATATGTTCCAAAAACGACTTAAATACTTTTTTTCTCCCCTTTTCAGATAGTTGGAAAAAATCTTTCTGATTGTAGGATTTATTATAAAGATACGGAAATATACGCTGAAGTAAAGGAATTACCTTCTTCATTTTAAATCAAATACAACTTTAGTCATTTTTATCTGAAGAACATTGAACATAACATATGGTCGTTGTGAAGCGCGAAGACCAAATTGCGCGCAGCAAGCGCGCTCAAACTTTTGGGTTTCTATTATGCGATGAACAGAAACGAGCGTGAAGCGCGAGGTTCACATGATGTTCATACCAAATATCGAGCGCGAAGCGCGAGTGTCGTGACGAGAATGTGTTCCTTAAGGTCGATAGAACCTTAAGTAAATTAGTTCTTATTTTTATGTAAAACTGACATAATTAAACCAAAAGCAGGTCATAACGATGAAGCTTACTAAGAGAGTATTAGCCTGCGAAGCGCGCAATAGCGAGCACACGAAGTGTGAAAACCTAGACGACAAATGTGTCCGAGCGCGCAGCGCGAGGTGAATGCATTATCGAGCGCGAAGCGCGAGATAAACATATAACCGAGCGCGAAGCGCGAGATGAATACCTAATCGAGCGCGAAGCGCGAGATCCAACAGGTGCGCGCCCTAGGCGCGCTGAAACTTGCGAGCGAAGCGAGCCGAGCGCGAAGCGCGCGATGAGAATGTGCCCGCGAAGCGGGCAGATTTTTTTATATTGGGAATATAACAGTACTGCATTTGATGCAATATTGTTCGCGTCTTCGAGACGAGTGGATTTTAGTTGTGCTTTCAAGTCAAAAAAATTAATTTTTAACAACAAAAAAATTAATTTTTAACAACAAAAAATGAATTTTTAACTAAAATAATGAATCTTCAACAAAAAAATATGAATTTTTAAGCTAATTTTTCGTTAAATTTTCAACCCAAAAGATTAATTTTTTACCAAAAAAGACTTTTTTTCAATAAAGTACCTGAATCTTTATCTAAAAAAGATCAATTTTCAAACAAAACTATAACAGCTAAAATGTTATAAAAATAAATGTTCAACCAAAAAAACGAATTTTTAAGAAAATAGTTTCTTTTTCATACAAAAAAAAATATTCACAACAAAATAATTCAATTTTAAACCCAAAGGATGAATTTTCTACGAAAAAAGATACAGTTTAAATAAAATATATAAATTTTCAACTGAAAAAAATAAATGTACAAACCAAAAATAGAATAGTTCAATTTGCAGTTAGGAAAGTAAAATTTAAACAATAAAAACGAGGTTTTAGAAAAATTAATTAATTTTTAATCACAATGATGAATTTTCAAACCAAAAGATGAATTTTCTATAAAAAAAACGAATTTTTAATTAAATAGTTTTTTTTCAACCAGAGAAATGAATTCTTAACAAAAAATAGAATAGTTAAATTTTCTACAAAACGGATAATTTTGTAACGAAAAAGATTGCATACCTGTCAAAAAAGGTAAATTTTTGAACAAAAAATGGATCAGTTAAAGTGAATTTTTAACTAAAAAAAATTATTTTTAATCAAATACATGAATTTTCAAGTAAAACGATAAATTTTCCACCAAAAATAAAATTCTTAAATTTTCAGTTAATAAAATAAATTTTTAACGAAAAAAGAAACGAATTTTTAACATAATAGTTCAACTTTCAACCAAAGAAATTAATGTTCAAACAAAAAGATGAAGTTTTAATTAACGAGACTACTTTATTATTATTATTATAGATTAGCAGTTCGAACTCGAAAGTTC
>CAKNYM010036518.1:0-13077 GCA_932195095.1 Andricus curvator | reverse complement strand
CCAAAGTCGAGCCGAGAGAAAACCGATCACGGGTATCGAAAACCCGATCCCGACCCGACAAAAAACCGACGCGATCTCGACACGATCACGAGAACGTATCGTATCGAACGGCACCACTATTGAAAATTGAACTATTTTTTGAAAATTCGTTGTTTTTGGTTAAAAATGTAATTATTATATTTCTTATTGGTTCAAAATTAATCTTCTTAGTTGAAAAGTCATTTTTATAGAAAATTCAACTATTTCTTGAAAATTCATTGTTTTTCATAAATATTTTATAAATATTAGTAAATATTTTCAAGTTTCAAAATATTTTGACTCACTTTAACGCTTCTAAAATTCCTAAATATCATTGTTCAAAATTCATTTTTATAGAAAATTCAACTATATATATTAAAAATAATAATCCAAAATATTGTAAGGAAACTTCTTCAAATTTTTCAAAATTTGAAAAAAGAAATGTTGGAAAAATTTGACACATTTAAAAAAATAAATACGTGGCTAATCAGTTTTGAAAAAAATTATAACTAATTAAAAAATTTAACGAATAAAACATGGAAAATGTTTTTTACTTCGAACAATTAATTCTTGGAGAATATTTCAAAATATTTCGAAAATTTTGAAATCAAAATCTGAAATATTTTAAGAACACTTCTTCAAAATTTTTCAAAATTTTAAAAATTTAGGACAAATTTGACTCATTTAAAAAGATAATAAGAAGGTTTAAAAGTTTTGAAAAGATTTAACAATAATTTAACAATTGAATGGATTAAAAGTTGAAAATAATTTATATTTGGAAAAAATAATGCTTAGACAATATTTCTGAAGATTTAAAAAATTTTAAAAGAAAAATCCGAAATATTTTAAGGAAACTTCTTTCAAGTTATTAAAATTAACACCAAAAAAATTAGTGAAAGTGCAGCCTATCAAGACGTTAATTTAAGTCTTAACAGAATCTTAAAACAAAATATTTTTTATTTTTGCAAAAAAAATGTAAACAAAAATTTCTTGAAAAACCTTTTTTAAAAAAAAATTTGTTTGAAAAGAAATATTTGAAATGACTTTATATGAAACAAAAATTTTTGAAAAAAACTTTTAAAAAACTGGTTTGAAAAAAATTTTTTACAAAGAATTTTTCGAAAAAAAAATTCCAAAGTGTGGTTTTGTTTTGAATTCGCACGATGTAGCGAAATGCCATTGGTAGGGCGGAGGGGAATCCTCAATTTCTTGTCACCTCTACGCTTCTACTTCGTAGAACCGGCGGAGAATTTCCGAGAAATATACTTCCCCAAACAAATGAAATAAAAATAGAAGAGCAGCTCTTTAAAACTGCTTTCTTGGACACTTCTTATATCTAATTAAATGGTCTTTACTTAAACTTAAATTAAGTAAATAAATTGATTAAAATTAAATAAATTAATTTAAAAAGTGTCTAATGTTCTGTTAGCTTTTAACACTTTTCACATTTCCCCATTTTGTATACCAATAACTGAGTTATTAGCGTCAACCTTAAAAAAAACCAAATAAAAAAACAAAAAGATAAAAAAAAGTTTTAAAAAATCTAGGGCTTTCAATTTCGGCAGACTATGGAAAAGCTGTAGAGTTAAAAAAATTAATTTTTTCTCCAATTAGAATAATTTTTAATACAAAATAAAAATTTCAAATAACTATTTTTAATCTCTTCAAAATTTCTAAAATTCATAAATAATTTTTAAGCTGAAAAATTAAAATTTAAAAATTGCCTTAACACCTTAGAGATTTGTAGAAATTTTCAGAGGAATCTTAAGAAAATTTTTGTATTCTTTCAAAATTCTTAAAAAGCTTCTAAATTTTTTTTCGATATACTCAAAAGTGTACGCTTGGTTTGAAATGGTTTGAAATTTTTCAAATTTTAATTTATGTTAACACCTTTTCAAAAATTCTAAATATCTTTTGAAATAATTCAGTTTTCTTAAAATCTCCTAGATCCTGTTT
This sequence comes from Andricus curvator, assembly GCA_932195095.1. Classification (NCBI taxonomy): domain Eukaryota; kingdom Metazoa; phylum Arthropoda; class Insecta; order Hymenoptera; family Cynipidae; genus Andricus; species Andricus curvator. The sequence goes on along the minus strand of CAKNYM010036518.1, from coordinate 11,103 downwards.
CGTGTGTTTTAAAATAAAATCTCAATCATTGAAAATTTTCCCGGAAATCTCATTATCGGTACCGATAACTATTTTGGTTTCCGGTACCGACAGTTTACACATTTCGCAAATTATGATATATTTACCGGTGTGAAAAATTTTACAAATTGTATACTGCAGTAGCAAAATTTTAAGAGCAGAATTATTTCCTAATATTAAAAAAATCCTTTGCAATTAAAATGTTTTCTGTTATCAATAATGTTTAGAAACATTTGGAAAAAATTTTATCATGAAATAAAATCACTAATTTGGAAACTTTGATTTACACAATATTGATGTTGCAGTAAATTCGTAATATTAATTAATAGACTTAATCAATAGACGGTTAACTTAAACAGGCTGCAAGAATAAAAAAGAAATACATTTGGACTGTGACTGACAATATTCTTAGAAATTTAAAAAAAAATTGAACGGCAAGAATAAAAAACGAATACCTTCGGACAAGCACAAAAATAGGATTCATTTTGGAAAAAAAGCCCGCTTGAAAAGTCACGCTTTAAAAAGACAAGAAATAAAAATTAATTATTCTCTTTTGAAGATCTAACAAACATGTCCTCTTCTTTTTTCATACCTTGCTTTGTCAATGAAATCATTAATGTCGGTTAATGTATAATATACATAATTATATATATATAATATAAATAATTTATATTATAAATATGTTCAATCGTATGTATATTTTTGAGACAAAATTTGAAATATAAATAAATGACCGAATCCATTTCAAATCAGGCAGGTTCTACACTTGAAGTTGCAGTACAAGATATCATAAATGCGTAAGAGAACTTTTTTAAATGTGCAACCTATTTTCTCAACATTTTTTTTAGCTGTTGTTGTTTTCAAGAAAAATGCGAAAATTCGATTTTATAAAAAAAATTCTACTGGCCACAAAAGTTATTTAGCCCGCATTAAACTCACAAGGTATTTTCCTTATGATAGTACAAATTCAACAAAAAATTGGCAAAAAATATAAGTGTGGGTTTTTTGAGAAATACACTACCAGAATCTGAAAAGAAATCGTAAATATCTCAATTAGTTCAAAAGTTATACGAGTTTAAAGAAAAAATTGGGGTTTTTTTTTTAAACAAAGACAAAAATTCAAATACGCATAACTCTGTAAAAAAAATTTTTTTTCACGAATCTCAAAAATATGTATCGCCTAATTTCCTCTAAAAAACAACATATTTTGTCCCTGAATTCAAGTGTAGAACCTGCCTGATTTGAAATGGATTCGGTCAAATAATGAACTATTTTTTCTTACTCAAAATTTTTATTAAATTATTTGAACAAAGTAAAATTATTATGTTTTTGTTTAATCACTCACTGATTTGTTTGAGTATATTTATAAACAATTTAATAAGTTTGTTTTCTGGGTATGTAACTTTTTTTAATTGTCAAGTAATTGTCTAACATTATAGTAACATTTGGTTCTTAATTATTACAATGTTGCTCTTAATTCTGCACTTTTAATAAAAAACAACATAATGTAACATAATCTGAATATAATAAATAAAAATAATGGACTCTGGTGGTAAATAATTGTGCAGTTTGCAGTTTGTGCTAATGGTAACTCCTCGAGTATCATTTTAGAAATTGCTAACTTTCATCATTTACCGACCCGCAACGTGCATCTTTAAAGTAACTCTTAGTTCTATCCGCCAAGAGGGCGCAGTTATCAGCGCATGTTTTTCACATTCTCTTATTCCATTAGATCGGCAATCTCCCACCTCATCTCTGCTTCTATCAATTCGAAAAAGTTGTCGATGGTAGTTCAGTCTCCTTATTATTCCTCCGTGGAAAATGCCTAATACATTTACGAGCGGATCATGACTACACTGTAAAAAATGTCCTCGAAATTTTACATATTCTGTCGCGGTAAAATTGCACTGATCCATAAAATACGCCGCGGCAGCGCATGTTATTTCACATTCGTTACTGAAAATTACACCGTCGGTCGTACGAAATAAAAGGACCCTGCACTAGCGTGGTAATTTTCCGCCAACTGTCGTTGTAATCTTACGGACTAAAGTAGCAGGATTCCACGGTCCGAACTGAATATTACAATGTGTTCGTAATTTTATGTTTGGAATTATGTGATTTTACATTTTTGATGTTAACAAGTGTTGTAATAACAAAATGTATTATTGTAGGTAGATAACCATGAATCAATCCAATGATCCAATGTAGCTTCAAACTTAATCGGTTATTCGCTATACATGTCAAAGCGTGTCAAAAAATTGTCCTTGTTTCTGTTTCTACAGAGATAGACATATATATTAAGTGAATTTGAATAAACTCGCGTGGAAAAAGTTTGAAGCGTCTCGGCGTCCTTGTAGAAACATAACCTAAATTTTGTTGTATATATATTAATTTATATTTGTATCTGAAATAATCTATGTACTTTATAAGTACTGCAAAAATGTAGAGAAAGCAATTAAAGACGAAAGTCAGATTTGCAAAGGATTCATTTCAAAGCTTTCCCATGAAATTTTTAGGTTATTGTTACTCTCGCTAGGTAAAAATCCATTAGCAGCTTCGAAATTTCACCACTGGATGGAAATGTTACGGTCGACTTTTTAAAATTCCCAACAGAGTGGGATTTTACATCTCGTCGCGGAAAGTTACCACGTTCGTGCAGGGTCCTTTTATTTCCTACGCCTGACGATGTAAAATTTCGTTGATTTTTTTTACAGTGTAGAGTTTTTAAATTCTCGGTAATTTAAGATGGGGTAATATTACCGGTAACATTCCGGTATGTTACCGAAGCTTCGAGAATTTATCGAGAATTTATGAGAATATTCAATTATAATGCTTTTTTGTTATTTTAAAAAGTAATTAAATAATGTTCTCGATGTTATAGTTTATTTTCGATCATTTGGTATATTTTTTCAATATTTGTTATTATAAATAATACACCAAATGTTCGAAAATTAACTATAACATCTTGAATATTCATTCACAGTGGTGGACCACCGTTTAACATCTAAAAAATTCATTAATTAGATAATATTGGTGCTTATAGAATAAATTATAAACAGCGTCCATTTAGGTACATTTAAAATATGAAAAACTTTGTGAGCATTAAAATAATAAATTTAGAAAATTTCCAGAACACTCCGTATAATTGTCTTACAATATTGCAAAAACTTCAAAAAATAAAATGATTACATTTGAATAAATATAAGTAATTGAAATAATTGAATCAAATAAGCAATAATTATTTATTTCAAAAACTGTTCACATATGTAACATTCAGTAAAGTTTTTTATTTAAACTAAATAATGTGATATTTTTAAACTAAAGATAAGGTGTTCTTAGCACCTCTACGCATTAAAAAAAAGCTGAATACAATAATACCGCAGTTTCTATATTTTTTCGAATTTTTTCTTTGGTTCATTAAATAAAGAATATTTGATTGCATTCAGGCAATTCCTACTATTATTTTAAACAATATATTGAAAATCACAGTATTTCTAGGCAGGCACGATTCATATCGACAAACCTGAACAATAAAGGTAAAGATTAAAAATATATTAATTTTCTTAAACACGAGGAACTTCTCACCATTTTAAGTAGTATTTAAATCAAAATGTTTGTAAATGGAAATGACTGGACGCAATAAGAATGTCGTTTTGTACTTGCATTTTGAAGATAAAAATAATTTAGCAAATGGATTTATTATTATTTATCCATTCAGAAAATGGATAATGAAAGCTAAGTTTTAGTTGTTAGAAATGCGCTTCACGGAAGTTTGGAAGGAGAAAAAAATAAATTCTCATAAATTCTCGCCGAGAACGAACGTCGGGTAAGTTACCCGGTAACTTACCAATATTACCGTACGTTACCAGGGTAATTTACCCGACTCAAAACTCTAATCATGACAGCTACGACCAAATTGGCTTTTTGATCCTTGCACCATGCGGGCGCATGAGCAGTAAAATTTGAAATAAATTATTCGGCACATTAAATGCTTACAATCATGTGTAGCAGATTAGGTCAAAAATGTGAAATGAAAATTGAAGTTTAGACTTTCATTAATGTTGTTTCAAATATTTGACAAACTTTTGCTTCTAATTTACATATTCTTCAAGTCGTAAAGATCTGCGTGAAGGAATTTTTAAATTTAATATAATTATTATTTAACCTAATTCAAAGTGTCACTCTTCTACATTGAATTAAAAATTAATTGTGTATGTAACTGTATTTATGAAAATGTTAATTAATAATTATTATTATGTACTTACATTTTTATTGAAGAAACAGGAGAATTTTAGTTTTCTAAGAGCATATCAGTTTCTTTTATATTAATTACCAATAAAATATAAAAATTGTTTTACTCTCAATTCCAAATTTTCTGTTTATCACATTAATATTGTTATCACACATGTATATATTGACTCTACATAAAAATTTACTCAAGGCTTTTGGACTCAAGCTTTAACCTGAAAATGCAATCACCTCATTCTACTAAGTAAATACTAGAATTAAATATTTTTAGATAATTACAAGAATAAATGTAATATTAAAACTCTCCAAAAATTAAAACTAAACAAATCAATTTCTCACAAGAAGCAATTTATTTGACAATAATTTGCAGTAAGCACGTAAAATCACAAAATGCACATAAAAATATATACATTATAAATATTAATAAATAGAAATATATCACATTAGGGTGTTCCAAAAAAGGCTTAATTTTTTCTGAAATAGTTCCCCTACGAAGTATATCCTTTGGTATCAAAATCACCCCTGAAGTTTTTTCAAATTCAAAGAAAATATTTAGGGTTCGCCCAAGCCCTTTTTTGCGAAAAATGCTTCTCTTATTTTAATTGCTGCTGTTATTTTTCTTGATCATATCTACACTATATTATGTTTATTGGAGTACATTACCGGATTTTTGACAGAATCTTGAAAAAATACTTAGGGGTCTCGCAAACACATTTTTGTGCGGCCCCTAAATATGTTTTTAAAATTCAGTCAAAAATCTGGGTGTTTTATTTCACTAATAGTAATTCTGTCCATGTATGCCAAAGTAAAATAATCCATTAACATCTGAAATTAAAATAAAATAAAGCTTTTTTCCATTCATGGGCCTCTGAGACCCTAAACTGAAACGAGCTTTGCTTGTCAACGTTGCCTGAAAATTTTATTTTGGAGATGTTTTACTACTATTTTAAGCCTAAAATTTACAAAATCATTAGGGTCCTTTTTAAAATAACTCATTTTTTGACATTTTATAGGCCATTTATCATGCATATTTCTTAGAGAAAATGTCATATGTGATATTTTTTGGCCGAAACCCTGTAATTTGGTGACCAAAAAAAACCTTCTAAATGCTCAATATCGAGTGACCTTCGGGACGCTTTTAAAATGTTGAAAAAGTGCAAAAAAATTAGTTTTTGGAAATTGCTCGTCACGGGTGCATCGTACAACTTAAGTCCATAATCAAAAAAGAAAGTAAACAAAATTCCTGAAAAGGTTAAAAAAACCATATCCTAACACTAATAGTTTAGAAGATATGGCCTGTAAAAGTGATTTTTCAGTAAAATTTTTTTCAAAAATTTTAGTTTTTATGAAATGCCCTTTTCTTTGAAATTTTCAAATTTATTAATTCATGTTACACAAAAAAATAACTTTTCTGTCAAAAAAGATGGCTTTTTGACAAAATACTTGAATTTTCAAAAAAATTATTAAATTTCCATCGTAATAGCTTAATGTTCAACTTAAGAAGATGAATTCCCGACAAAAAAGTGTAAAATTTGATATTTCAATAAAAAAGACGAAATTTCTACAAAAAAATAAAAGAAATTTTAAAACCAAGAAGATGAATTTTCAGCAAATGAAGATTTTTCACTCAGGACATAATTAATTTTCCACAGAACTAATGTATTTTTATCAAAAAAAAATGAAATTTCATACCCAGATTATTTTTTTACCAAAAAAGGAGAATTTTCAACTAACAAGGATTAATCTTTAAAAAAAAATGGAAAAGTTACATTCTTAGACATTAAAAGAAATTTTTTTTTCCATAAAATAGTTGAATTTGCAACCAAAGACTCAAACCTACAATAAAAAATTTTCAACAAAGGAGATCAACTTTTACCAAATTAGTTCAATTTTCAATTAAAAAAGATTAATTTTCAACCAAGTAGTTAAACTTTCAAACAAAGAAATGATTTTTTAATTAAAAATGTGAAACTTCAAACAAAAAATGATTTCTTAACGAAGTGATCCAACCAAATCTTTCAAACAAATGAGTTGAATTCTCAAGCAATGAAAATTAATTTTGAACAAAACGCAGTTGCATTCTTATGAAAAAAAATAAATATCTACTAAAACAGATTATCTTTTAATTCTAATATTTTCTTATTTTAGTTCTAAGACATATAATTCAAAAACGTTAATAAATTTTTTTATTTAAGAATTATTTCTCAATTAAACATGTTTTTAGTTTAGGTGATCTTTCAAACAAAGTACTTCTTTTTAATTGAAGGTTTTTAAATAAATTATAAATGCACTTATTAAATTTCAGTTTTAATGAAAAAATGAATCTAATCAATGAGAATTAAAAGCAAAAGGTTGTAAAATATTTGAAACACCATTAATGAAGGTCTAAACTTCGAATTTCGTTTCACATTTTGACATTTTCACATCTTGACCAAATCCGCAACACATGATTGTAACCATTTAATGTGCATAATAATTTAATTCAAATTTTACCGCTCATGCGCGCGCATGGTGAAAAGATCAAAAAGCCAATTTGGTCGTAGCCAGTGCTCCCAATCTTGCTCCCCAACCGCACTGCGCATGCGTCGCGCCGAATTTCTGATTGGCTGCATAGCGCGCGCTTATTTAAAATATGCAAATTATGTTTTTAAACAAATAATAATTAGAAAATGCATAAAAATACTTTTTTTTATGGCAGAACGTACATTTTCAATTGTAACGGATGTAAAAAATAAAAAAAGAAATTGGCTTCGTACCATTACATTGAATGCTCTGTGCAAAGTGAGAGTAAGTTTGCAAGCTCAAGGAATCAATTCTATCCAATTTAGTGTAGAGGCTAGACATTTTGAATTAATGAAAGGTACATTTTTGTACAGAAATTACAAAAGATACCCAAAAAGGTAATAAACAATCAACTTAAAGCGGGAATGGGTGTAAATGTTGCAACTCTTGAGAATCATGAGAATCTTGAAGATATTGAATATTTACATGTTGAATATTTATAAGATGAAGATTTCGTAGATCCGCAATATGTAGTGGAAGATGTTGAATTCTTCGAAGGTAATACGTAAATAAGTTTAACAAGGTTTTGTTTAGTAAGTTCTTAACTCACACCTTTTTAGAAGAACTTTTTCTATAGTGTTACAATGCTCATTTTTTAATATTTTTTATAACGTTCCAAAAATTTCTCGTTTCAAAAATTTAATTTCTTGAGTATGCCAAAGGTGGTATGTCTTTTTTGTATATAAATTGTGCTAATCACGATCTATTTTTTTAGGAGGATCCTAATATACAACGGTCACCAAAGATTTCTAATTTAATGTTAACTTTAACTTTATTAACTATTTTTAACTTATAATATAACGAAAACCAAAGATATACGCTTTAATATCAACTTTAAATTTATTAACTATTTTTAACATATTAAATTTACATTTACATATATATAATGAAATTATTAATATATAAAATAAATATATATTTATTGGTGGCAACTGTGATATTAGATGGTACTTTTATTTAGGTTCTAGAATTTAATTTTACGTTTGAAATTTATAACTGAAGTTAACTGCTAAATTTTGTCACTTCTGTAGCGACTGAGTACGGGGAGCAGCCTCACGAGGTCAAGCTTTTTTATATTTTGATGATGAACAATTTAATTTTAAAATAAATTTTTTATTTATTTCAATAGCCTCAGAAAGCTCCCCATTTTTTCACGAATAAATCAGCAATGATGATTTTTGTTCTTATTATGAGCGTATATTTTTATCGTTTCTAAAATAAAAGCAGTTATATACTGAGCTGATATAATATTCTTAAATTTTACTTGCATTGTTCGCTTTTAGCAGAACAAGCATATGCATTGTCAACGAGATTTTCATCAAGAGGTAAGTCATTAAGAGGTAAGTACTGATTTAATACATCATTTCTTTAAATTTACAGTTAACAGAATAATATTAATAATAATGTAATTAATTATTATTAATAATTCCATTAATATTATCAATGAGATTTTTAATTATTATTAATTAATTATTATGATCAATTAAAAATTATAATATTATTAATAATATTAATAATAATAATACAGTTACAAAATAATGTGTTTTCAGCAGTGCAATCAAATTATTATAATATCTATGACTGCGAAAGTTCATTTAGTAATAAAAAATGTATTTTTATGCATTTTGTAATCATTATTTGTTTAAAACAATTAATTTGCATATTTTAAACATTTTAAAAAAGGGCGCGCTATGCAGCCAATCAGAAATTCGGCGCAATGCATGCGCAGAGCGGTTGGGGAGTCCTAGCTGTCATGATTAGTGATGTGCATTTACCGTCATGCTCGAAGTTTCAACTTGCATGTTAGAAAAAAAGGAAGAAGTTTGGGAAACGAGTGAACTGAAAGCTAACGTCATTGTGATAATAATAAAGACCTATTGTCAAAATGTATTCTATAAAATACAATAGCAGGTTTATAATTTACTTACTTGGGCTTTTGAGGAATAAAAATCCATGTCGCCTCTTATCCTTCATGTTTTTAAATTGTATGCATTTAGAATTGAAGAGGTTACTTAAAAAACAAATAAAATTGCATTATTTACCACATGTAGTTTTTGAACAAGAGATTTACTGTCACTCCGTAAATTCGAAGCATTTTATAGATGCTCACTCTTGTGCCTTTGGCAACTTAGGTCAAAATAAAGGGTCTGGAACTTGGTGCTATTTATGCTGCTTGTCATCGCCCAAAAAGTATAAAGTATTTATCATTAATTTGCAAAGCATTCCGAAGGGAAAGCTGTTTATCTCAAACACGATGAAATTTAATCTGCAAAATGCATTGGGGATTCCAGATTTCGAATTCTGTTCATACTTTTTATGTAAGTATTTTTTGTTTCATATTATACGTGACATAATGCATGACTCAGAGGGCCCAAATAGTGTTCTACATATAGAAGTTGTTATAACTGTTACTATCCGAAACCTTTGGATAAAAATTCATTCTGATTCAATTCATTCGGAAATCTATATCTCATCCGTTCAAGTTTTAAGCAGGTTTTCAATCCCTCATTCTGTGCGTTAAATCCGAATCAATCTTTGTTTGGATTCATTGGGATTGCACTCACGGTTTGAAAAGGATCGAAATGTTGATGTGCGGATTGAAAAGCTTTGACAATTTGCCTCAGATTGATTTCGATTGAATCTGATACATATTCCGGAATGATTCGGTTAGGTTAGGAATGAATTCCTTTCCGAATCCTGCGCCTGTTGGGTAGCTACGACAGCACCACCAATTTGGAACTATTGGGAAGAAATTTCAATTCAATATTAACGAAAAATCGGATAGTAAACAATTAATTTTAAACCGAAGATTAACATTTGTTATTAAAATGAATTGATATTCACTGCTTTTTTTTCATAAAGATTGCCCAAATAACTTCGAGATACCCAATAGTTCGCGTGTCAGTTGGCGCTGTTGTCAAAGTCACAGAGGTATCCTACAGGCGTATACGCTCAGATGGTCAATGCTGTATCAGAAGTTGTTTACATCGTGCTTCTCCGGGTCCTGCTGTTTCATACTGTGCCTGGTTCAGAGACTGCATATGCAGTCCTGACTATTGACATGAAAAAATGTATCCCATTCTGTGCCGACCAGACCCGAGGCCGGCACAAAATAGGGACATGAGTGTATTTTGAATCTGCGCGTGCAATTCGAATTATTGTGGATGAATCCAATTGAAAAGGATTGAAATGTGGTTTTCGGATTAACTTGGTGCGGAAAAAAGGTAATACAGTTCTGAGGAACATAAAAGTACATAAGTTCAGTGTATTTGATTAAAAAATTAAGAAAATAAATAAAAATAATGTTTGTTCTGCGGATCGAGGATTGCAAACTTGCTTCCGATTGGTCCAATCCAAATGCTTTTCGAGTCCTTTTCAAATACTATTGAGCCGTGAAAAGAAAATCCTGACAAAAGCAACGTTTCCCAGGAAACACTTATGAAAAGGGTGACGTGCTCTAAAAAAGGTGGCCCTGAGAGACATACAAGTATGTAAGTTCAGGATATTTTATTCAGAAATAAATAAACAAAAATGATGTTTGTAGTCCTCATCGGGCTTTATTAAATCGTGAAAAGAGCAAGCGGAAAAAAGCAACGACTTCCGAGAAAAATCGATTTCGAGAGTTCCCTTCAGCTGTTTCACCTGGTAATAAAACATTTATTAATAATAATTTCGTACAAAATAACTTTCCTTATTGGCATGTGTCTGGAAGCTTTCACTTTTCTATTCAAAAAATAAATGATGGAATTTTTGTAGGCCCAACATTGGGGATTTTACTATTATCATTATTTATTATTAAACTATTCAGCCAAATCCCTTTCGAGACAAGCGTAAATTCATACTGTTATGACCTCGTTACACTACCGCGGATTCAGCAATTTATGTGGTACACAATATCGTTCCGGTCTGAGTTGCTGATCACTCTCTAGCAATCACCCCCGGTAAAGATCTTTACAATTGCATCGTAAATTACGGTTCATACATAAATACACAAACTGACTAGTAAAGTAATAGGATGGTCACTACCCTTACCCCAATCATATTCACTAATAGCGATTTCGGTTATCCTGCACTGGTGCAGGATAACCGAATTCGCTATAAGCAAAACTTCCACCTGGGCCCATGAGTATCTGAAAATCTTTTGTTTCATGCATGTAGCACATCGCTGACACTTTGACATACACTTCTTGTTCTGATAAACAATTTTATGTAAAGCAGGCATGATTTACGCGTTTTACCAATTGAGACTCTCGGTTTCCTTTCTCTGTCCTCACC
>CAKNYM010036516.1:0-13426 GCA_932195095.1 Andricus curvator | reverse complement strand
ATTGTTTCCCTTTTGGTTTTGTCCAGGCTCAAAATTTTGATTCTGTCTGGGTCTAAAATTTTGATTTTGTCCATATCCGAAATTTTGATTTTGTCGGTTACTAAAATTTTGATTTTGTCTATATCCCAAATTTTGATTTTGTCGGTTATTGAAGTTTTGATTTTGTGAGTATCCAAAATTTTTATTTTGTCTAGGTGCAAAGTTTTGGCTCAGTTCAGGTCTAAAATTTGAATTTTGTCCAGGTCTAAAATTTTGATTCTGTCGGGGTCCAAAATTTGGATTTTGTGCAGAATTCCATTTATTGTGATTATTAAAATTTTCTTGAGGTTTATTTGGTAAAAATTGGTTTTTGATTTAATTTGAAACAACAGGATTTTCAGAAAAAATTTATTGTGGAAAGTTTTCGAGGTGGTAACACTTTTCAGTCGCATTTCCTGGTCTTCCGCAAATTAAACACGCTATTTTAGTGTCCTGAGCAACATTGAATTTATTATTTTTTGTAATAATTCGCGATTCTGATTCTTCTTCTGAGGATTTAATTGGCTTATTTTTTCGCAGTTCTGAACATGCATTCAATTTTCTTTCAATTTCTAGAGCCTGATTGATAAGAGTTTTAAAAGTTTCATCCGCCTTATCTTTTAATCTTATCTCTAATTCTGAACGTAATCCCCTTTTAAAATATTTAATTACATCACTTTCTAAATTTGCTTTAAATGTGTCATCTGTGGCACCATCATTGCCTAATTTATGCGCGTCTTCGATCCTATCTGCTAATTCTTTTATTCGCGCAGCGTATGATATTACATTTTCCTTATTCCACATAAATATATTGCCTAGTTCTCCTTGCAACTGGTATACGCTTTTCGCGGGGGCATAAACCTTTTTTAATTTTTCTATTAATTCATCTAGGGTCCGAAACGTGTTTCTGAATATGCATTTTCGCGCTTCTCCGGTCATCTTACTTCTTACTAATCTAGCAAGATTCTCATGTGCCTGTGTAGGAATTATGGCCTTTGCTTCTGTACATCCCTCTATAAAATGGGCTGAAGGGATGTTACTTCCGTCAAAAATAGGGATTATTTCGAGCGCGTCGCGGAGGGAAACTTGTTGATTGGTTGGCAGTGTCATTTTTTCTTGTTTTGTCGAGTCTTCGTCACTTAATACGTCCTCACTATCGTGCTCACTTATTATTGATTCGCGATTCAAATTATGAAATTAGTTTTCTTTTTTTACTTCCTTACTAATTTGCTGAGAGAGCGTTGAACTTAATAATGATTTTACATTAGCCTGATAATCAATCACGTCATCAATAGTTAAAGTTTTATTCTGATCTACAGAACCTCTAATCAAACTTGCATTTGTGTTGATTAAAGTAGTATTTCCGGGATCAATAAATACAGAACAGTCAAAATTATTGTTTTCTGAAGTGTCTCTACCAAATTCCAAATCTATTTTTTCTAATTCTTTATCAATATTAATTTTATTTTTCCTATCACGCTCAAGCCCGTTCTTGTTTAATTCGACTTGCTTAGCTAATTGAGGGTTTCGTTTAGCTAGATTCCTGGTAATTGCTTTTTGAATATTCCCTAAATCTACCTGTTACCTGTCTTCGTTCAAGTTCTTTGTGTTTAACAATGTGTATAGAATCAACTTATTTAAAACAAATTATATATTGGCTCCCTTTTGTTTGGTTTCCCGGCCGATGCACCATAAAAAGGTTGTATGTTACGTCATGGAAAACGCAAAATACTCTCCTTTTAATTAGGTTCCTCGTTTTAGTTGAGATCGAAGATCTCGCACAGGGAAGGGGAAAAAGTAGCCATTAAATAAATTATAGATAAGTTCAACAATTTATTATGAATAATTACAATTAAAATTTATTGATTAAAAGAGTTTAGCACGAGAAGCTGAAGGAAGACTTGCAGACTTGTCTCTAATCCTTGGCCAGGACCTTTAAAATAAAGGATACTCATATATTATGGCACAAAGGAGTTAGATAAATGAAATTAGAGTTATTGGTATGAGGACTTACCGGTTATTGCTTCGATTGAAGAATCAAATGTTATCTAGATGGTCTGTGTAATGGTGTGGAAGAAGGGGTTGTGCACCTTATTATGAATTGGATATCCAAAATTTTAGTAGATCCTTGAATGGTATTAAAAGTGTTCCAATGGTTGATAATAGTGGGTCCAATTCAGGTTGGAATTGGTTCAAAGTATTCCAAAGATGGGAAATCCCAGATGCCGGTTTCCCGGTGCACAAAACTGTCACAAAGGTACACACACTAACACGCGAAAGATTCCGGTTTGACACACTAGACACGTGCTTTTGTGCTCTATAGTCTATGCGTCTATGGCTAGCTAGACAGCAAAGATATTATAAACGTAGATGCAGTACGGGGTGTCAGAGTGGGGGAACTATATATATAGGGCATCACATTTTCTGCCATATCGAGGTGCTGCCCTCACCGTACTACGAAGTCGAGAGCTGGTTTTCTCATTCTTCGTAAAATATGACGGTAAAGCAGTTGAAAGATTTTTCAAGGTTAGAAAAGTTTGACATGTATCGCTTCATAAACAGAACAACGCACTTCCGAATATATTAATAAATGGCACAATGTCTAGGCTAGGCACACCCAAAATACGTATTTGGAAAAATTAATAATGACAGAAGCACTGATATGATGGTAATAAATAAACTGAATTGTGAGAGTAATACAATAATATAGTAATGTAATAGAGAGAGTATATGTAATATATAATAGTAGAGAGTAATATAATAAGAGATAATTATGTTTATATTTGATTGTTGAATATTATTATAATTTCTGATACGTTCATGATTCTTCTATGAATGATAGATATGATTTTTTAAATTATAATTCTTTGTACTTAGGAGTTTCATTTTTATTACTAGACTGAACCGAAAATTGATTTCATTTAAGATTTTTGGCGGTCTGAAGCTTGAGATAGGTTTTTTTGTACATAGTCTGTTTAAAAAATTATGAAAAACCTTTTCTAGAAAATCGAATTTTTCATTAAAAGAAAAAAAAAACTAAGAAGAAATTTCGAGATAAATCATGAACCATTGCTGAAAAAAATGTTTTGATAAATGATTCTTTTAATTAACATAATCAAATATTTATACCAAAGAAAAATCTTTTTTAATGTTTAAAGTTTTAAAAAAATATTGTTTGAATTTAAAATAACAATAATTGAAAAAAATATATTTCTGGATAAACAATTTTGGTTGAAAATGTACCTAGTATTTTTTTTTAAATTACAAAAAATGTTCTCAAAAATCGAATTATTGATTTAAAACAAAAATTAAGAAGAAATTTCGAAATAAATTAGATTATTTATTTGAATGATTTGAATCCTACAAAGTTGGTTTGGATCATATATGTTTCGTTCGAAGAAAATTTAGGGAGAAATTTTTTGTCCGTTTGAAGCACACACGTGTTTTTACATTAATTTTGTTACACAATTTTTGTAGGGTTATTTTAATTTTAAATTCAAAAAATTTTTAAAAACATTAAATATTAAACAAAAATTTATTTGATAAAAATATTTTATTAGCGCATTTTTAATAAATAATATTTATTAAGAAACAATTTTTTAATTATGAAAATTATGGAATTTTATAATTATGGAAATTCTAGTTCGGATATTTTATAATTCGATTCGGCAATTGTATGCAGGGAATTTTATTATTTGGGAATTTTCAAATTCGGTAATATTATAAACTGTTCGGGAATTTTATTATTTTTGAAGGAAAATTTTGTAAAGAAAATTAACCTTGGTCGACCTATAAATATTTATTTTATTTCTCGAAGATTAAAAAAAACTCTTCGAAACGCTTTTATTACAACAATTTTATTGAAGAAAAATATTGTTTGTAAAAATAAAAATAGTATAATTTTTACATACATTTCTTAAAATAAAAAATTAACCACGAGAATTGTAGAAAATCTTTCAAGAAATAAAATGATTGTCCCGGAAGTTAGAACCGAAAAAGTAATTTTTCAAAAACATGAAAGTTGTTCTAAATTGAGCTAGACACGCGACCAGGAAAAATCGGGAAATGAAAGTGAATCTATTTTTTGACCGGAAAATAACAAAACTTTTTAAATTGATCAGCTGTAAATATAAATTAACTCATGCTTTTAGAAACTGAAATGTAGCTCGAGTATTAAAAATTGAACAGTAATTGATTCTATATAATTTACCTATTTGAACGTTAAAATTTGAACTAATTTAATTCGAAAGCCTTAGTAGCTACACAAATGTAAACACCCGATTGAGTCTTCATAAACAATATTCAATTTGAAAAGCACTTTAAATTAATAGATTTATAAATAAACGCCTTTCTTCAATTTCAAAATCTTATTCAAGTATCGTTTTAGTATAAAATATTCCACTTTTAATCCATTCAATTTGGAATTTTTAAATTAAAAAAAAAAAAAACAATTTTCAGTATTAAACAATTCGAAACTGAATTGTCACAATTTCAGAGTGATACATTTAAATTTTGAATGTTACAATGATAATTTTTCTATTTTTTAAATTTGTACTTTGAAAGTAAAAGTGTGGAATTTTTATTTGTAAATAATATTTGAACAACGATTAATTTAGGAAAAATTCGAATAAGTTGAAGGTTTTTGAATGTTCCCAACAAAAAAAAAAATTAGGAGCTTCTCAAAAATTTTGAAAAATTTAACAACAATTTTTTTTAAAAAGATTTCTGGGATATTTAAAAAGATTTTTTATTTCGAAAAAGAACATAACTTCAAGAGAATGTTTTAAAATATTTCCAAACATTTCAAAAGATTTACGGCCTTAAAAGTCCCGACAAAATTTCAAAAATAATTTGAAAAGGTTTTAAATAAATAAAAATAAAATTGATACTTTTGATGATTTCGAAATTAAATTCTGACTTTTTATTTTGAAAAATTACATCATTTTAAACGGAGGTATAAAAATATGGGACGATTAAAAAAATTCCGAAAGGGATGACTGAAAAATCCCGAAAAATGAAATTCCCGACACTATTAAATTGCCGAATTGGTAAATTTTCGAATAATAAAATTCCCGAAATTATAAAATTTTCGAACAGTTTATAATATTACCGAACTGGAAAATTCCCGACAGAAAATATCCAAAGCAAAAAATTCCCGAAATATGGAATTCACAAACATGAAAACATTGTTTTTCAATAAATATTATTTATTTATCAAAAATACAATAATCAAATATTTTTATCCAATATATTTTCTTAATATTACATTTTTTTAAATTATTATTTGAATTTAAAGGAATAATATAATTGTATAAAAATTGTATTAAAAAATAAATTAAAAAACACGTGCTCTTTGAAAGAAAAAAATGCTCTCTCCAAATTTTCTTCAAACCTGATAACATTTTTCAAACAAACTTTGCAGGATTCAATTCATTTTGTTTGAATTTCAAATAACAATAATTGAAAAAAAAATATTTCTGGTTAAAAAATTTTGTTTGAAAATGTGCATTGTATTTGTTAAAAGTCACAAAAAACGTTCTCAAAAATCGAATTATTAATTTAAAAAAATTAAAATAAAAAGAAACTAGGAGATAAATCAGTGCTGAATTAAAGGCTTCCGTTTCCAGTACCGAATGGTAAAGTACGCGTGGTTTTTTGTGCTATCTTTTTTGGTTTGAGCGACGAGTTTGCAGTTGTGATTGAGGCGAAAGGTGGTAAGGGAGGTCAGTGAGGTGAAGGGGTTGTGTGGAAGTGTGGGGAGGCTGTTTTGTAGGGTTAAAAGGGTTAGGAGGAAAGTTAAAAGTGATAATTTGGAGGTTAGTTGTCGAGGACGGAAAAGTGAGAGAGAAGATAGGGGACAGCAGATCGATAAAACAGGCCAGCATGTTTGTCACGAGGAGTCCAGTGGGCCCCGGTAGAGGGCAGCAGCAGGTTGAAAACAACCCCGGTACTGATGATCTCACTGTGACCGGCAAAACAGGGAGGGGTAAGGGTGATGCCGGGGATAGCGATGATGGCGAGTATGCTACGCCAGGGTACTTCAGGTGGGGAGAGAAGGAAGGGGAACTAGCTGACAGGAAGACTCGAGGTAGGCCGTCAAATCGGGAACTCCTTAATAGATCCAGAGCTAGCAGTTTAGGATCGAGACAACTTTTTGATAAATGGAGACAGGGGGGAGGGTTTGCGGATAAAAGCGATGAGGGGGAGAAGACGGAAGACAGTAAAAGATCAAGGGAAGAAGAAGAGGGGTATGAGCAGGGAGATGAAAAGTTGCGGAAAAAAGATAAAAAAGAAGTCTCCAACGGAGAGGAATAAAGCAATAAGGAAAGTCGATCTAGAGAGCCTGGAAAATCTAATTAAGGGTTTTAGAGAGGAAACGAACCGAAGTCTGAATGGCATGCAAAAGCGAGGGGAGGAGGTTTGGGAAGAAATGAGGAAAGTTAGAGAGAAGTGGGAAGAATGGAATCTGGTGTGGCGGCAAGAAAAAGATAAAGTTTGGAAGCAGTTGGAGGATATTGAGAAAAATCAAAGGATAAGTGAGAAAGAGAGAAAATCGGATATGGAGAAATTGGCAGAAAGAGTGAGGAAGCTAGAGTGTAAGACTGAGGATATAAAGAAAGGGAATGAAGGGGTAAGAGAAGGAGAGAGTATAAAAGAAAAGAATGAGAACGTTATCCTAGAAAATGTGAGAATGAAATCAAGATTGAGAGAGTTGGAAAGAAAAATGGAAGTAGAAGAGAAGACAAAACGGAGTAGCAATATAGTGATTAGAGGAATGAAAGTGGATAGTGAATCAGGAAGAGAAGAAGTGGAAAAGTTGATGGGTGAAATTGGGGCAAAAGTGCACGTGGAAGAGGTAAATGGAGTCGGAAGGAAGATGGAAGGTAAATCGCGCATGTTTATAGTGAAAGTGAGAAATGAGGAAGAAAAAGTTGATATCTTGAGAAAGAAGAAAGCTCTAAAGGGAAGGGAAGAAAGGATAGAGGAGGATTTGACGTGGAATGAAAGAAGAAGAAAGTGGATGATGAAACAGAAAGCATGGAGTGAAAGAGTGAAAGGGAACACGGTATGGATAGGGAAAGACAGAATGTGGATAAATGGGAATGTGTGGATATGGGATGATGAGGAAGATAAATTGAGTGAAGTGTGTAGGGAAGGCCCATGGCGACGAGGGCAAAAAGTGGAGACTAAGGATATAAGGGAGGAGGTAATGGGAACAGTAGAGTGTGAAAGGAAAGAAGTAGGAGAAAACGGAGCGACGGGGTTTCCACAAAAGTAGGGAGGGGATATAAGGACGAAAAAAGGGAGAAAGGAAGGAAGAATGAAGTGAGAGTAGCGTTTTGGAACGTATCAGGACTAATGAATAAAGATGAAGGATTCTGGGAAGAGTTGAAGAAATGGGATGTAGTGATGTTGAGTGAAACCTGGGTAGATGAGAAGGAGTGGAAGAGAGTGAAGAGGAAGTTACCCAAGGGATATATTTGGCAGATGCAAGGGGCAAAGAAAGATAAGGTGAAGGGAAGAAAGAAAGGGGGTATGGTGTCAGGAGTGAGGAAGGAATTGGTGGGAGAAAAGAGAATAGAAATGGGATTTGAGGAAACTGATGGAGTTATAACGAGAATGGTGAAGATAGGAAAAAGAAAAGTGAGGATAGTTTGCGTTTATAGGAGAAGGGGAGAAGAAGAAGGTTGGAGTGTGATTAGGAAATGGGTGGCGAAAAAGGATGACGAATTAGTGTTGATAGGAGGTGATCTAAATGCGTGGACGGGGGAACAGGGAGGGGAAATATGGGATGAAGAGTGTGAGACTTTCAGGAGAAAATCGAAACACAAACAGGTGGACCAGGAGGGTAAGACTATGTTGGAAATCCTGGGAGAAACAGGGTGGTTTATTTGTAATGGGAACTCGGAAGGGGATGAGGAAGGCGAGATTACGTTTGCAGGGAAAGGGGAAACAGTGATTGACTACATTCTGGCCGAGGAAAGGATAAGGAGGCTGTTAAAAAGAATGGAAGTAGGGAACGAAATAGGGTCAGAACACTTCCCGGTCATTGCAACGTTGAAATGCGGGAATTGGAGAAGAGAGGGAAGGAAGAAGGAGGGAGCGACACGGAAAAAAGCAAAGATGGGTAAATGGGGAGTTGATAAGCTGAGAGAATATACGGAAAGAATGGAAGAAGAGAATGGTTTGATTGAAGATGGGGGAGGTGTGGATGAGATGTTGTGTAAGATGAGGGGAAGGGTAGAGAAGATAGTGGAAGAAATTAGGCCAAGTGAGGAAGAAAGAAGGGAGAAGAGAGGATGGTGGGATGCGGAATGTGTGGAGAGTAAAGAGCGCATAAAGCTATCATTAAAGAATTGGAGAAAAGGAGAGATAGACAAAAAGGAGTATAATAAAAGAAAAAGGGAACACGAGAAATTACTGGATGTCAAACGACAGGGGGAGAAGGTAAGGTACATGGAGGAGGTAGAAAAAGCAATAAAGGAAGGAAGAGAATGGGAGGTGATCAATAGAGAAAGAAGTGAATGGAAAGGAATCAATGAAGAGATAAGTATGGATGAATGGACGGCATATTTCAAGAAATTGCTAGGAGGGGTGGATAGCAAGGTGAGGGGGGATGGTAGAAAGATCAAGGAGGGAGGAATAGAAGGTGGGAATGAGTTGACCAGAGAGGAGGTGAATCAAGCAATTGAGAAGTTAAAAAGAAATAAGGCGACAGGAGAGGATGGGATGGAAAATGAAGCGTTGAAATTTGGCGGAAGAAGGGTTAGAGAAGAGATTTGGGAAGTATGTAATAGAGTATGGAGAGGCGAAGGATGGCCGAAGGAGTGGAGAACAGGTTTGGTAGTTCCTTTATTAAAGAAAGGAGGGGGGCAAAAAGTGGAAGATTATAGAGGAATCACTCTCATGCCAGTAACGTATAAGATTTACGCGGAGGTGCTTAGGAAGAGATTAGAAGAACAGGTAGAGGAGAAAGAAAGTATTCCACACAATCAAACAGGATTCAGAAAGGGGATGGGGACAGTGGATAACATTTTCGTACTAAATTATTTAGTTAACAGGAACCTGGGACTGAAAAAAGGAAAACTAGTCGCACTTTTTGTAGATTTTAAGGCAGCTTTCGACTCGGTGAATAGAAAAGTTTTGTGGAAGGCAATGAAAGAAAGGGAGGTGGACGAAGATCTGATTGAGAGGATAAAAGATGTCTTTACGGAGACAAAGACAAGGGTGAGAATAGGTGAACAGAAAGGAGAGGAATTTTGGACAGGGAGGGGTCTTAGGCAGGGGTGCCCGCTAAGCCCGTTGTTGTTCAGCATCTTGTTAGCAGACCTAGAAAAGAAAATGGGAAGGAAAGGTAAAGGGGGTATTGTCCTAGGAAATAAGAGAATATACTCGTTAGCGTACGCGGACGATGTGGTGCTTCTGGCAGAGAATGAAAGTGGAATGAACTTGCTAATGAAAGGATTCGAAGAGTACGTGAGAGAGAAAGACCTGACAATTAATGTGACAAAGACAAAAATAGTATGTTTCAGGAAGAGAAAGAATGAAGTAAAGTATGGATGGAAGATAAATGGGGAAATGGTGGAAATGGTAGAGGAATTTTGTTATTTAGGATTCTGGTTCGAAGCGGGAGGTGGAAACGATCTGCAAGTGAAAAAAAGGATGGAAAGTGGGAGTAAGGTGATGGGTCAAGTGTGGGGGATTGGAAAAAGAAGATTCAAAGAGGACTGGAAGATGAGAGTATGGCTGTTTGACTCACTGGTATGGTCTGTGATGTGTTATGGAGTGGAGATTTGGGGATGGAAGGAGTACAAAAAAGTAGAAAACATGCAAGAGAGATTTCTGAGATGGGTTATGGGAGTGAGTTGGAACTGCCCAGGTTATATGTTGAGAGAAGAAACAGGAAGAGAGAAATTGGTGATAAGGCAGAGGAAAAGGGTATGGAATTTCGAAGAGAAACTTAAGAGTGGTAAGGGTAGCAAAGTTGCACAAGCATGCCTGCAGGAAATATTAGATAGAGAGAGGAGAGGAAACACGGGACATTCAAGATGGGAGGAGGAGAGATGGAAAGTGAGAAGAGAATGGAGAATGTGTGACGAGGGGAGGGAGTGGCAGGTAGTAGAGGGGGAAATGAGTAAGAAGCAGGAAGAGCAGAGGTGGGAAAAGATTATAGAGTCAAAATATAATAAATGGTATAGATTCATCAAGATGGAAGGGGTCCCAGAATATTTAGGAAAATTGAAAAAGGAGAGCAGGTGGTCCAGAATGATACGCTTCAGAATGGGAGAAGGTATGAATGAGTGTAAATATTGGATGAGTGAAGAAATGAAAATGTGTAGGGTATGTGGGTATGAAAGGGAATCTTGGGAGCACGTGTTGGAGAGATGTACAGGGGAAGAGGAAGGGGGAAAGAGCGTTGTAGATAAAGTTAGGTGGATACTGAGCGGTTGTGGACAAGGGGAAAAGTGGATGAAGAGCTTAGAAGAGAAAAGGGAAGAGAGAATGCATGGGGAAGGTGAAAACCAAAATTGAAATATGGATAAGGAAAATTAGTGTTGCGTGTCTTTGAAAAGCTTGAAGAATAATGGTAAGAGGAAACGGAAGCCCTGGAAGGTCTCGCGCACTTGTTAGATAATAGTTATTAGCTAGTAAGATAATAGTTAAGAACTTGTAAATGATAAGAAGGCGAAGCGACTATAGGTTAAGAGAAGCATAAGGCATAGAGGATAAGAGAAATTGTAAAAGATGTAAAGGGAACGGAGCCCTCAAACCCGTAAAAGGGAGAGTAATAAAATACTACTACTACTACTACAGTGCTGAATTAAAGCCTGCAAAGTTGGTTTTGTTCGAAACGCAAATGTTTTTTATTATTTTTTGTATAACATTTTTATACAATGATTGTTATTTTAAATTCAAACAATAATTTTATAAAAATCAAACATTAAAAAAAATTCGATGATAAAAATATTTGATTATTGTATTTTTAATAAATGATATTTATTAAAAAACCATTTTCTTAATTGCTTAATTTCGGGAATTTTGTAGTTTGTATGCTTTATTATTCGACAATATTCTAACTGAAATTTTATTATTCGGGAATGTTCAAGTTCGGTAATATTGTAAACTGTCGAGAATTTTATTGTTTGGGAATTTTCAAATTGCGGATTTTCAGATTTCGGCAATTTTATAATTTCGGGAAGTTTACAGTGTCGGGAATTTTATTATTCGGGATTTTTCAGTCATCCCAAAAATATATCAAAATATTGTAAAAGATTTATAAAATTGTAAAAATGTTTTAATTGGGAATTTATTTTAATTTTGAATGGTTCTTGTCCGAGCTAGTTACCATCAGTGCGCTTCGAGGAGTATTTTCGCCGGACGCGCCGTCTATATTTATCGCGGGTAACTAAGCCCGCACCGCATCTACGTTTATAATATCTTTGTAGACAGTGTACGCTACGGATTACAATGTTCTTACTATAGTCTATACTCTATATCTCTACTCTCGTGCTGAATATATATAGCTATATCCTACAGCATACAAAGTGCTGACTATATACATATATATGTATAGCTACACTCCACAGTGCACAGTATTCGCTCTATATTTATTAAGTATTTCTTAGTGTAAGCATGCAAATATATAAATGAATATATTAACATATATATATACGTCACGGGACGTGACAGTAGTTATTAGAATTATTTAGAAATTATAGTTATTATACCAACGGCCATACCACGCTGAAAACCCCAGTTCTCGTCAGATCACTGAAGTTAAGCAGCGTTGGACGCGGTTAGTACTTGGATGGGTGACCATTCAAGAATACTGACATGAGTGCTGTTGGCACATCGTGGGTGTGGTGAGCCCACACTTGTAGTTATTTATAACTACAAGAAAAACCTAGAAACACTACCCGAATCGGGTAGTGTCACGCCTACCCTGAAAGGGAAATGGTTTAATGGTATATAAGTACCTTTGATATAAATTGATGATACGGCATTGCTACTTCTGTCTCTGTTAATGTTTCTTTTTCTCTATTGAAAAAATGGAGCAAAACGTCAGTTATGCTTCTGACTTATATTCAACAGTTTTAACTAAATTACTAATTTTACAATTATAATTTTACAACTTTTAAATAATTATTTAAAAAAGGAGAAATAGGAACCTTTTTAAATTAAGACGATGATAAACTTCTCTACTCAATAAAATTTTATTTGTCCTGATGAGAAAAACTATAGTTTTCGAAACGTCGATGGAATAAAGGATCCAACAACGAATTCTTTTTGGTCTGAAGTATGTCATTTACCACCTTTAACATTACATATTTTTATCAATTATATCACTCAGACATACAACATCGCTTAAACATCTCTTCTAATCTTACTAATATTATGTTTTGACATAATTTGTTATATTTTTATTGTCAAATTTAGAAGTTTATTCATGATAATGAATAATGTCACCGATTTCTGACATCTTTACTAATCTATTATAATGTTTTTTGACACAAATTGTTAATAATTTTTATAGTCAAAATTTGAAGTTTATTTATGTTTATTGATTCATATCATCTTTTACATAAAGACCGAAAAACCGCGTCGGAAAGATTCGGAAAATTTTCAGAAAGGGATCAGAAAGAGTTCGGAAAGAGGTTCCATTCCGAGCCTTCCCAAATTGCATGTGAACTTTTGTTTCGATTTCTTTCCGAAAGTCGAGCTGTCCCGCAAACTTTCCAAGTCTTTCCGAATGCCCCACTCAATTTTTTTCCCGAATGTCCCGCTAGTTAAAGCGTTCCTAATGTTTCCGATTTCTTTCCGAAAAACTCCCCACTGTACTCCTTCCGAATGTTTACAATTTTTTTCCGAATCGAATTAAAAAATATATCCTATTGATTCATGTTGAACCCAGTAAAGATGATTCATAAAAACCTAGAAATAGGGAAATTTCATAACTTAGAGAGCCTTTTTGACTTTTTGGACTTTTTGACATTACGTACATTATTGTTGCATATTATCACTTTTAAATATTCCATTTGCCCAACTCTTATTTGTAATTACTATAATATGTCCTTTTTTATAAAATTCCTTTTTTGTATGGTAAAAATAATACACTATGAAATATAAATTGCTCTGAGCTAGACTTAATGATAGTAGTGGTAGTAGGCCGGTTCTGGATAGATTAGTGTTAGTGCATATCCGTGTGAGGATGAGTTTGTATTTCTGTGTAAGTGTGATTGCGTATGGAGAGGGATGATGTGTCATGTTTTGCTTACGTCATAAGAAAATATCAAAGAGGTGAGTCATAGTATCACCCTTTGATATGAGCCGTGAATAAAGATTACCCCCCCCCCTGTTTCCTATGCCATATTTTATAGGTACTAAGGAATTTAATATAAAAACAATG
>CAKNYM010036515.1:0-24555 GCA_932195095.1 Andricus curvator | reverse complement strand
AAAATAAAATAAAAAATCCTATGTCCGGATGTGGGTCAAATTCGACCAAACGTGCCCTTGAAATCGTATAATTGCACTTATACGGTCGATTTTGATATAGAATTAATAAAATGTTACATTTATAAAGTTTATATTGTTAAACGTATTACCCAGAGGAAATGAAACCAAAATAAAATAGAACATCCTATGTCCGGATGTGGGTCAAATTCGACCAAACGTGCCCTTGAAATCGTGTAATTGCACATATACGGTCGATTTTGAGATAGAATTAATAAAATGGCACATTTTTTAAGTTGATATTGTTAAACGTATTACCCAGAGGAAATAAAGCCAAAAATAAAATAAAAAAACATATTTCAGGATGACGGTCAAATCTGACCAAACGTACCCTTGAAATCGTGTAATTGCACATATACGGTCGATTTTGAGATAGAATTAATAAAATGGCACATTTTTAAAGTTCATATTATTAAACGTATTACCCAGAGTGAATGAAAGCAAAAATAAAATAGAAAATCTTATGTGCGGATGTGGGTCAAATTCGACCAAACGTGCCCTTGAAATCGTATAATTGCACTTATACGGTCGATTTTGATATAGAATTAATAAAATGTTACCTTTTTAAAGTTCATATTATTAAACGTATTACCCAGAGGAAATAAAAGGAAAAATAAAATCAAAAATCCTATGTCCGGATGTGGGTCAAATCCGACCAAATGTGCCCTTGAAATCGTATAGTTGCACTTATACGGTCGATTTTGATATGGAGTTAATAAAATGTTGGACATGGTTTTTTGGTATGTTTTTAAACTTTAGATTTTTAGTGAATTTTGTAAGTATGCGCGCACCTTCGGTCTAAGTTCGTACGGCTGGGGCCATTTCACAAAATTGGTAATTTCAAGAATACGATTTTTTTAGCTCTGAACATATTACTTAAAGAAACGCTGTTGATCAGAATTAATGGCAACAGATTTAAAATACATAAGAATTATATTTTTAATTGTTCTAAACAGTTTATTCAAACAAATACTTCAGTATATCAGTTTGTTGTGCAAAAAAATTATTCTGTACTAAAATCGTCCTGCTTTATTAGAAATATGGTATTTAGTAACAAAAAATGGTCATTAATTAAAAATGTATAAACAATTTATAAAGACTTAAACAATTTTTTAACTATTTAAAACTTCAGTTAGATTTCCAGAATTAGAAAAGGAGTTCTGTGCAAAGGAGTAGGAGTAATGTATATTCGATATCTGTCGTTACATCTGATAAAAACGAACGCAAGCCACTATTTCGTATTTTCAGCTTCGTAGAAACTTCCATTCGACGACTAAACATTTTTTTATGATTACTCAGCCATCACGTAATATTTATTCGTATTTTTGGTCCTGATTTGAAGAGATAGGATTTGTTCTAGATTTATGAATTTTTTAATTTTTTGGGTAAAATTTTCTAGATTTTGTGATGAGATACATGCAAGATTTCAAAATGATTATTTTGCTGGAAGAAATATTAGTCTTTACAGTCCCTGGCCATATTATTAGACCAAAGCTGAAAAATCACTTTATTGCCATTTTAGCTACAATACACCTTAATTTTTAAACAGTTTTTGTTGAATTATGACAGAGCATATATAATAAACCATTAAGCCATTTGCCTTTCAGGGTAGGCGTGACACTACCCGATTCAGGTAGTGTTTCTAGGTGGATAGTTTCTTGTAGTAAATAACTACAAGTGTGGGCTCACCACACCCACGACGGGCCAACAGCACGCAGTATTCTCGAATGGTCACCCATCCAAGTACTAACCGCGCACAACGCTGCTTAACTTCAGTGATCGGACGAGAACTGGGTTTTCAGCGTTGTATGGCCGTTGGCATAATATAATAAGTTTTATTCAAAAAGTAGTGATTTACATTGAACTGGAACATTTTTTTGGACTTGCATGTTTTTAGCTTTCAACATGCCGGCAATTTGGCCATCTGTAGTTTGCGACAAATCACGTCGTTCACCCATTCTGAAAATTATAATATTGACACAAATCTCTAAAATTTTATAAAAATGTTATCAAAAAATGTTAAAGCATCAACAAAGAACTCACTTTACGCGATTTTGAAACACTATTACTTGTTTAATTATGAGGAACTATGTATTGTACACAAATGGAACCGATACACTCTATTTGACGTTTATTTGTTTATTTGACGTTTTCTTGTAAACACTGATGCCATCTAAGTTGAAACATGATAAGTTTTTCAAAAATTGCGTAAAATGTCACCATAAGTATGAAAATACAAGTAGTGTTAAGGCATGCTAACGGTCTTACAATAAAACAATACAAATAATGTGAAATACTTATTTCTTAGCTTTGGTCTAATAATATGGCCAGGGACTGTAAAGGTACATATTTTTCAAATATTTTATTAGAATAACTTCAACATATTTATGAAAAAATAAGTAAATAATTTTGTTTTATTTCCAAAAGCAATTTAAATCGCGGTCCTGCGGTCTTATACAGACCCGAAGCGATTAAATATTTTAATGAACATTAATTTCCGTAAAATAGTAATTGAGAAGAGTAACATTATACCAGACGTTGAGGACAAAAAAATTCACCTCAATTATACCAAGAATGCTACCCTTAAATTTGAAAAACGAGATTCGGAGTGAAATCCAAATCCAGTCGGAATGATTCCGTTCGATTACGATTAATTCTTTTTCAGTCCAAATTGGTCTCTGGAATTCATTCCATAATGAGTCATTCTGACTGATTCCGGACAAAGGGGCCCTCCATAAACCACGTGGTTTCTTTAGGGGGAGGGTGTGGGGGCTCCACAAAACCCCCCGTCCCCCCACTTGGGGGGGGGGCGGCCCCGAGTCCGAGCCATGGGGTTTTGCACTTAGGTGTTAAAAAAAAACGCATGGCCAGAAAACGGAAAAATGTTTAGTGAACACAATAATTTTTAAACCAGAAAGATTAATTCTTTACCAACAAAAAAAAAAACGAATTTTCAACAAAATACATGAATTGTTAATTTAATCTGAGAGAAATTTTCATTCCGTCTGAATCCGTCTGATAACGAAATATCATTCCGAATGGCATTGCATGATTCCGTACTTCAATCAGAATGATTCCGCTCCAGTCTGGATAAAATTTCCATTTCGTCAGAATCTGGCGCAATACGCGAGCTCATTCTGAATGATTCAGTTCCATTCCATTCTCAGTCCTAATGATTCCGTAGCGAAAATTTTCAAAAATGCCCTATCAAGGTGAAGTCTTTGGGTGCAGTTCCGAATAGCTGAATTCTCCGATTTCCTTCAAACTTCGTATACTTATGTGTTTTGACGCGCTGATTACGAATATGGTAGTGCAAATTTGCGACTAGGCGATTTTCATGGTGAAACCATAAACAAACCATAAAAATCATGGTTTTTTCCGTTTATTTAAGCCAATACGCAAAATTTCGCAAAATCGTTCCAAAAAAAGTTATAGACCTCATCAAGATACACATTTTTTGTTTCAAACGTTTTTTTCTACAAGTGATAATTTCCGAGAAAATTAGTTTTTCATGGAAAACCCATGAAAATCATGGACTTTTGCGTTTATCTAAGCAAAGACGCACAATATCGCCAAATATTTCAAACAAAAGTTGTAGATCACTTGTCACAGAAATAATGTTGGTCAAAACTTTTTTTTTTTTTCAAATTAAGATCGAACAGAAATCTATTTTATCATGAATAATTTTATGCAAAGTGAGCATGAAAAAGATTCAGATTTAAAAACAGACTTCTAAACTACCTCACTTTTCGGCTCATTAGAGACAAAAATAACCAAAAGAAAAAAGAGGGAGAAAAAGTCAACCAAAACAAACCTTTCACTTTTTCCTTTATCCGTCTTTTTTATACTACCAGGGAACCAACATGTTTCGGGGCCAATTTAGACCCCCTCATCAGGGATTATTTATAGGAAACTACAAGGTAATTTTAATATGTTCTTATGATCAAAATTTGCATTCATTAGTGAAAAATTGACCAAGATGTAGAAATTATTATTTAAAATAACACTTAACCTGTAAACGTTTTTTTGGCACCCTTAACCTGTAAACCTGGGTCGTTCACGTCAAGCGCATTTTTCAATAATTTGCACTGCTAGGAAAAATCTGAAAAAATTCAGGGGCCACAACTGAAGTCTCTACTCAACAAACATACAAAAGACTTTCAGATAAAAATAATTTATTTAAACAATTTTTGTAAATAAACAAAGTAAAGTCGATGAAACGCTGTGTTTGCTTCAAAAAATCATAACTCTTGATCTAACTAACCAAATTAAAAAATTAAAAAAGAAAATTAAATTTCAAACATGCGCCTTTCAAGAAAAAAACATTAATATTTGCTACCACAGAAATAAATGCTTAAGTTTTAAAGGTGAATATTGGGATATTTCATGGAAGTAAGAGTTTTCGAAATAATGAACTTTTCTTACATACAAACGTTTATATTTATTTAAAATGGTTAAAAAAGTAAAAAATACGTAGTGCACTATAAATTCTTATTATTCTAAACAACGTAAAAAATTGCTAATGTATAACACTTCCTTATTATTCTAATAAAGTCGCGCAACAAGCAAGCCTATGCTCCTCGTAAACAGGCTTTGCGGCACCTAACACAGCAGAACTGCGTTTTTCTGTTGCGCTCAGACACACAAAAAAAACATGTTTTGCTTTCTTCCATTTTGTCGCTTCCTAAAGTAGGATAAACTGGCTAAACATTATTTTCCGTAAATCTTTGCAGGGACAAAAATAATAATTGTTGACCAACATAAAATTAGAAATTTTCTTCAAACAGTAACCAATATCTTTGTCCAGTAAATCTTTACAGAACTAAAGAAAAAAAAATCTGCCCGCTTCGCGGGCACATTCTCATCGCCTAGGGCGCGCAACTGTTGGATCTCGCGCTTCGCGCTCGATCATATATTTATCTCGCGCTTCGCGCTCGATTATGTATTCACCTCGCGCTACGCGCTCGGGCGTATCTACATCGCGCTTTACGCTCGGTTGCTCTAGATTTTTCAACTTCGTGTTCGACTTCGATGCAAAGAAAAAGTTTGTTTGCAAATATTAGAAAATTATCAAAACCTCTACATATTAAGTGATTGTTAAATTTGTTTTTATTTTAGACTGAAAAGGAACTTCATTTACTCAAGGTTCTATCGACCTTAAGGAACACATTCTCATCCAGACACTCGCGCTTCGCGCTCGATATTTGATTTGAAAATCATTTGAACCTTGCGTTCCACGCTCGGTTCTGTGCATTTGATTTTTCTATTTTCAATGCTGTTTTTTACGAATAAAACAAAAACTACGCGTCATATCAAAAAGTGAATGATAAGAAATTTGTAGATCTTTTTTGGGTGCACAATTTTGGTGGAATGATCTTTTCTCGTATCTTGCATAGTTTCACAGCAAAATGGAATTTTTGATTATTTTTTTGTGCGATAAAAATTTGAATTTTTTATTTTTCAAAAAATTCAAAAAGTTGTTATGAAAATATTATAGGACGTTCAAAAAGCAACGTTTTTCTCCTCTTGACTTTTTTTCATATCGTGCGTTTTTCGGCTTAAAATGTACATTTTCGTTTGTTTTTTGGAATTTTGAAAATGCTATAACTCCAGTAATTTTTGTTTTATCACGAAAAGTCATTAAAATATTTTGTTCGTCAGTTTGCGTACTACTAATTACCATACATAGAATTTTTAAATCTTCAAAAAAAGTGGTCTCAAAAATTTTCAAAATGTGCTCACTTTTTGAATTTTCATCCAAAATAGCTGGTTAACGAACTCGTTCTCTATTTTTCGGCCATAAAAAAGTGTGCCAAAGCTCAATCAAATCTGATCATTTTTTCGAAAGTTATCGTGGCTACAGACAGACAGACAGACAGACAGACAGACAGACTGACAGACAGACAGACAGACAGACTACAGACAGATAGACACCTTGGTAAAAACCGTTTTTTCTGGCTCAGGGGGTCTCAAAACGTGGAGATTTGATGAAAACCGACTATGTCAAATTTTACATAAAACCAATACCTTCTCATTAGAATGAGAATGTAATTAAGTCAAGAAAGAAATGAAATTTCATCCGAAATATTGAACTACAGTCGTATTTCGAGACATTTTTCAGCTAAAGGTAAGCTCTTGCTCCTGCGATTCGTCATCATCGGATGATGCTTCAGATTCACCACTGTACATCTGATGATGTACAGTGTACATCATCAGATGTAAGTTGCTCCATTTTGAGTTCTATGACCAAAATTATTATTTAGTTAGCATAAGTATGTTCAAATGCGTTAAAAAAACGTTATAAAGTCAAAAATAATCTAACACTTACTTGCAGAAAAAACAACCGATTCCTGTAAACGTGGGTCGTTCGCGTCCTCCTCAGACTTCGATCGGTCGCCACAAAGAGTAAACCTGAACTAGAGACCTACCTTCTGGCCCTTAGGTCCCCCTCATAAATAACTTTTTTTAGGGCAGGGTAAGGTCTACCTCCCTCTCGCAGTCACAGAGTAACTCACTCACTTAGTTTTCGCTCGGACATGAATGACCCAGGTTTACGGGTTAAGTGATAAGATTGAAAAAGTATTAAAAATTCGATCTATTCAAGGATTTATTTTAAAACTAGAAAAAGAAAAAATGGTATTCAATTAACTTTCGGTGAAAAGCTGTTGAAAGTCACAAATACAGTCTCGAAAAATCATACAAATTTTGTTTTAATTTATATTAAAAAAAGGAAACAATTATTTTAATTGAAAATATCACTAGCCTTTCCCCTTTCCAAGGTCCCGTGGGGGCGGAAAGGCACCCCTGTGACTGGTTACAGAAATAATGTCGGTCAAACGCCTACCCCTTTCCAACGTCTCGTGGGGGCGGAAACGCACCCCTGTGACTGGTTACAGAAATAATGTTGGTCCAACCCATACCCCTTTCCAATGTCTCATGGGGCGAGGCAACCCTGTGATTGACCACAAATATGATGTTGGTCAAACACTTACCTTTTTCGAAGGTCACGTGGGAGCGGAAATGCACACCTGTGACTTGTCACAGAAATAATGTTGCTCAAACCCCTACCCCTTTCCGACGTCTCGTGGGGCGGGAAGGCAACTCTGTGACTGGTTACAGAACTAATGTTGGTGAAACCCCTACCCTTTTTCAACGTCACATAGGGGGAGGCAACCCTGTGATTTTATCACAAATATAATGTTGGTCAAACACTTACCTTTTTCGATGGTCACGTGGGGCGGGAATGCATCCCTGTGACTTGTCACAGACATAATGTTGGTCAAACCCCTACCCCTTTCCAACGTCTCCCAGGGGCGGGAAGGCACCCCTGTGATTGATCACAGATATAATGTTGGTCAAACACCTACCTGTACACTCGATCTTGTTTTTGCATCGTATCTCCATTGGTTTCGGCTTGGTACCTAATCACGCTCTTCACCGCGGGAAGGTTTGAGTATTTTGAAGAGCATTTTTTGTTCTATTTTTTATATTTTGTAATTTTTGTCATGGATCTGTTTTTTGATTTTTATGATTTTATTATTATATAATATATTTGAATTTATTTTAATTGAAAATGCTGATTATATTCAGTGGCCAGGGTAACATACCTTAATATTTGCGACTAGTTCCTTAAACGGATCAGCACCTATTTTCTTAAGCCTTCGCCGCCACAAAAATTCACAGAGATGATCTGCAAGATTGCTCTTGTGCACTCCTCCTCGTGAGAGAAATCGTCGCATCCACCGCCAAGATGACTCGATGTTTTGAGTGTGCGCTCCGGTATCGGAATTCACAAACTCCTCGGAATGATTTACAGTTTGGTGGACGAATCCATGATCTTCGAGATTAATATAACCTTTTCAACAATCGGTGTGGATTTCCGTCCCTTCCGCTACATGCTTCTTTATTAATTCTATTAGAGTAGCCTGATATCTCTTATTTTCGGGACAGATTTCCAACCGATAGTTGTAGGGATGTCCTCTGTGGATAATTCCTAGGATCCATGAGCCTTCCACTACACGTCCTCGCTCGTATTTTCGACGGCCGATCTTGCAATCATCTATTTCAACTACTTCACCGACTCCTCCGATGCGAACTTCCTCTTCGAAGTGACTGTCAAGAGCAACCATGCAGATCTCCCTACAAAAAGAGAAGCGGTCTGCAACAGTTTCCCGCGAAATTGACTGACCGTTTATAATGCTGCTCTCCCGGATCGTTTGTTCAAAATTGAAGCCTACAGCGAAACAGTAAGTAATCAGTATACAGGCCGCTGCAGAAATGTGGCACCTCTCAAACTACGTATTTTCCGCAACGGGATTAGTGTGACGATACTTGCCTGTTTTATAACACAAGAACTGGCCGCAAGTCATTTCAGATTCCAAAAGAGTCATCTTCTTCTTGTGTCTTGAGCAAAATCGTTCAGTTGGAATGAGTTCGATTTGTCGCAACCACTGAAGTGTTTTTTTCTCTTTTTTGGAGAATCATACTTAAACTGGAAATATTATATGTTTCATCCATCTTGATTAGGATTCGGGAGAAGAAACCTTCGAGAATAATGAATGCACGCAAGAAACACACGCCGGTAAGTACTATGAGCGCGGACGGTGGAGAAAGTCCTGACGCTTATTGCACTGAAATCTGTTATATTTCATCAGATGTATCACTAATTTTCTCGGAAACTATCACTCGTAGAAAAAAATGTTTTGACAAAAAATGTGTATCTTGATGAGATCTATAGCTTTTGTTTGAACGATTTTGCGAAATTTTGCGTATTGGCTTAAATAAACGGAAAAAACCATGATTTTTATGATTTTTTAATGGTTTCACCATGAAAATCGCCTAGTCGCAAATTTTCACTATCATATTCGTAATCAGCGCGTCAAAACACATAAGTATACGAAGTTTGAAGGAAATCGGAGAATTCAGCTATTCGGAACTTTATCCAAGTCTTTAAATAAAACGTTGTTGAAAAGTAAAAAAATATAATTTTTGGCCATACAAATATTTCAGTGTCCGTATACGGACACTCAAATATACAAAAAAGATCGAAAGGTGGCAAGAACTTCTACTTCAGCTCAAATGAGAGCATAAAGCTTCAACTGCACCCTCAGTGATAAGGTCTGAGGTTTTAGTTAAGGGTTCAAGTTTTTATTTAAGCCCTAGTAGAAGGTTCTATTATAACATTTGCGTTTATTTAATTACTTTTTACAGACTCTCTGGTCTATATAGAACAAAATATGTTTTTTCGACCTTTCAACCACTTTTTTCTTCAAAACATAACGCGATGGACCATTTTTGGGGCCGGATTCAGAATCAGCGTTAAAAAATCTACCAAACACGACCAAAAACAAAAATTTAGGAGCCAAAATCACTGCAGGACAGTGTTGTTATAAAAATACTGGAAGAAATCCGCCCAGCAGTGGGCAAAAAATTTGGCGACGTCTTTATGACAACTTTACGACATCCTATGTCCATGTCATTGAGATGTCTTTACGATATCGTAAAGAAGTCGTACGATCTGACGATGTCTTTTCGACATAGTAAACACATCTTAACGACATGGACATAGGATGTCTTAAAGTCGTCGTAAAGATCTCGTAACGATGTCGTAAAGACGTCGTCAAATTTTGTGCCCACTGGGCGCATTTTATTTTCGCATAAGAATCCTAAATGTCAGAGTCACAAATGTTCAAAAGTTCTGGAGATTTCTGAACATCCTGACCATTCTTGACGAGTCTGACTATTTCCGAAGATATGCTAATTCACATCCTATCAGGTAGCTCATCGGCTAGGACCGCAGATAAGCCAACCGAAAAGGATTATAAACATTAAAAATACATTTTTTTCAATGTTGCATATACAGATTCATAAGTTAGAAATTCAGAATCTACGGGTTTCGACGATTTCAGATACCTGAACATTCTCCTAAAGAGAATATGCATAAATAAATATAAATATATAATATAAATAACCTGGGAAATATAAAAGGGATTAGGTTTCATGGCATTCTATTCTTGGACACCTAATAAAAGGATTATTGTTCGAACCCAAGCTCTGACGATTTCTGAACATTTTCTCATGAATTCTGACTTTTCCTGACGAAATCTGTCGAGAAACGTAACAAAAGTGGTCAGAAATGGTCAGAAGTCCTGACTTTTTTTCTGACGATTCCTGACTTTTTTTTAGTAGGGATTACACGAGGAAATCCTCAATGATTTTTAAAATCCTCAAAGAAATCTGTCAGTCAATTGATGCTCACGGATTTCCGCGAGGAATTTGAAAATCCTTAATGATTATTATTATCATGAGTAAATTCTGTCCGAAAATAACACGATAATTTTTTCAATAGGGATATAAGGGAAACGTCCCAGTAATCGTAACCTTAGTCCCAGCAGGAATCGTGATGCCAATTTTCTTGCTTTTTATATATTTTGAATGCATTTAATTTCTGTTTGCTACAATAAAATACTAAAAATTAATGGGTTTTAACATTAAATGTTACTTTTAACATTTTTTTAAAACAATATATTCAACTTATAACCAAACACGATTATTGCGACCGCCACGCTTACTGGGATATTTACCTCGCAGATAATAGTCAACGAGATAGTCCTCAGTAGTAGCGTAGAGGGAAGTAGTAGCCAGGACACTTCTGTATATGTGTATGTACTAATCGTGCCACTCAGTACCTTTGGTTTAAAAAGTCCACAAAAGTCCCCTGATTATGAATATCAAGTGTACTTATTCGAAATCTGATGCAACATTTTTTTAAACAAAATTTTGTAAACAATGGCGTTAGTTTTGAAGAATTTTTTTTTCTAAAATCATATTTGGAAAGCCGGTTTTAAGTTAGAGCGTTATAAACAGTTGAATTTGCACTAAAATTGACATATTTGCAGAGATATATCTCTGTGCGTATCGACCTGAAAATTAAAAAAAGAGAATATTCTTTTCAAGCCACACACTCCACACAGGGAAAAGAAATTTTCCGATCGAAATAAAATTTTTTTTAAAATTCAAATTTGAAAAAACGGCCTTTTTAAACAACTATGCATGCCTGTGATAACTATTTGCAAATATGTCAATTTTAGTGCAACTTCAATTGTTTATAATACTCTAACTTGAAAACGGTTTGTTGTATGAAAATTTTTAACATACTTAAAAGTTTTGTTTTTCATTGAGTTTTCCAAATATGATTTTAGAAAAAAATGTCTTCAACACTAATGTAATTGCTTACAAAAATTGTTAAAAAATTGCTGCACCAGATTTCGAAAAAGTACCCTTGGATATTCAAAATCAGGAGACTTTTGCGGACTTTTTAAACCAAAGGTACTGAGTGGCACAATTAGTACATACAGAAGTGTAAACTGGACTAAGAGTTCCTGGAGGATCAATAAAACGAAGAACCTGACATCTTATATAATCATACATCAGAAAGAGTTTTTATCACGTTTATTAGTAGATTGTCAATAATTGTACGGGCGATACAATTTATGGGAAACCCATGATAAATTACACGCGAATTTCAATTGTAGCAATTTCGATTCGTGCGCTCCAAAAATTACACCGCAGCGGTGGCTTCGGATGAGAGGAGCCGCGGGGGGATGTTCCGTGGTCACTCATACATGACAAAACAGTAGCATATAGCGATAAAGCGCAGTACCCTAACGGCCTAGGTGGTAACTGCGTCACGTTGCGCAACATCACGGCTCTGATGTTTACGTTTCGGTAAATTTCAATTCCAGTCAAGGTCAGAACCAAACCCATATTACAATTGAAATTTGCGTGTATAATGACTCCCCCCCCCCAAACCGGCCAACCCCAGACTATTTATCCGACGTTTACTTGTTTATCTTCCTTTTTTCGTGGAGCTGAATGTTATTGGTTGAAACTGTCGACATACAAGGAAATTCCTTATCACATGTCGTCATTTGCTACCAAACAAGTCAAAAAAATGGATCGCACGGATTTCCTCTTTCTTTTTACTCTATGTACTAAATGTCAATGATAACTTTTTACAATCTTATTTTGCTAAAAAGAGACAGAAAAGTTATAATTTCGTAAAAAACATACAGCTTTAATGCGTTTTTATAGCGTAAATTGAAATACAGTCTAGTGTGCTGTGATCATCTATTCGCGCGCAACCACATGACCAAGGTCGGTGTTGCTAAGTGGATGGTCACAAGCCATGACGCCAATTAGGTTTTTTCACTTACTGTTCGTTAAAAAAAAATTCGGTTTGTTTTCCCCTCAGCAAGTGTAACAAAAAAGATAATTTATTCATATCTTTCGTAATTTTCCGAATAAAAATATGTATCAAGTTAATCTAGTCAATGTTCTATTAGTGCAAAATACAAAAAAAAGTGACATTAATCTAAGATGTTGGTCGCATGAATCGTTAAAGAAGGAAATTTGTGGTTAGTATCACACATTTTCTAGCCTTATAATTTAATCCTTAAATCAACATCACTCTTTTTTATCATACACAAATAGACCATTGACAAGATTCACTTGGTACATATTTTTACATTCTTACCCTAATGAGAAGGTATTGGTTTTTTTGTAAAATTTGACTTAGTCGGTTTTCATCAAATCTCCACATTTTGAGTCCCTCTGAGTCAGAAAAAACGATTTTTACGAAGGAGTTTGTCTGTATGTATGTATGTATGTCTGTCTATTCTGTACACTGAGAAAAATAGATTATACCCGGAAATAAAAAATATGTGACCGGATATAATCTTGGACTATTAACTATGGGACAGCGATCCAGATTATTAGAACTGCAATCTACACGCAAAAAAAAAGTGCTGGAAATTTTCATTGACCGAGTCTGTGACTTTAGGATAGGTCTAAAAGCATTTGAAAATTGGAAAATATCGTATTGGAAAATCACGCAAATAGTGCTTGAAGAAATATAAGACTTCTTCGATTGCGTCCAGCATAGTCAGTGAAGCACTCCTAGACTCCATCAACAAAATATCACCGACAAATTTGTAAGTCGTTCAACACTCCAATATTAAATTCTCGAAGACAGTCAAGGAAGGGTCCATAGACTGTCAAGATAGCCATTTATGCTAAAAAAAATTTAAAAAAATTTTTTAAATTTATAATATTATTATTTTTAACTTATATATTTATTTAAACATAATGTACCACACACAATTACTACTTATATTAATCGCACGCTTTTTACGCTCTAAAAAATCAAACGCACGCTGCGGGGATTCGAACTACTTATACTCTAGACACGAGACTAACGCAACTCATTCCTAACCGCTCAAGCCACTCGGCTAATCATTCGCAATGAAAACACGGTAAAAAATCTTGGCGTTTTGCTACAGCTGAAAACTGCATTGCCGCGTAGAAACAATCTGAGTGAGGGCTGCGAATTATACAACTTGCTGCAAGACTGACTTTGCTTAATAAATTAAACACATTGTTTAAACAATTTTTGTTTAAATGATTGAAAAATATAATTTTTCACGGAAAATTATTTTTTGACCAAGGGATGATTTTACGTGAAAAAATGTTTTTTCTTCATTTAAACTAAAATTGTTTGAATAATTTTCCAAATTTGTAAGATATAACAGAAAAACTAATTGCACCGTTCGATTCTAGGGAAAAAAATATAAAATCCATGTAATGGAAATTTTTTTGGACAATTTCATATTTAGTATAAATAAATAATTACATAGTACTACAGCACATGATAAAATTTCTGTTTTAAAATTAAATTGAGTTATTTTTATTTTTTAAATTAAAGAATTTGATTCTAGATTGAAGAAATTTATAACAAGTCAAGCAAAAATCAAACTTTTTGTCCTCTGTCCTGTTTTTGTGAGATGCACTGTTTACAAGTTGCAGCGTTATAAACAATTTATTTTAATAAAACTGATGTATTTACCAAATTATATCTATAAATTATTGATAAACAAAATTTTAAACTTGGGCAAAAACTTACTTGCATTGACACTCTTAAAAGATGAAAGAATTATTGAGATAGATTCGAAAGTACTTTTTATAGATTGTTATTTAAAAAATGGTTATTTTAAATGATATTTTTGATGTGAAACAGCAATTTTAACCACAATCCACGAATAGTATTTTAGATTTTATATCAGAATAATAAATTTTGTTAAGTAAATAAGGACATTGTTTAAACAATTGTTGTGTATCTTTTTGAAAAAAAAATAACCCAGATATTCGATTCGTAACATCTCGGGGACCTCTCAGTGTTTCAAGAATATTAGTGGTGACTCGATTAACTTCTAAACAACTTTTTATTATTTATTAAAATTATAAATGTGAAGATGGCTTTTATGCAAATGTTTTTGTAATGAAAAACAAAAACATTTTATTCTATTATGAGACACATTTTAATATTTTATTTTAATATTTTTATAAATATTTTATGTACAGAAATACGAACTTGAAAATAAAATCTGCTTGCATCCAGTTTTTTGCAATGTAATAATAGCCATCTTCTAATTTATTTCGAATAGAAATAA
This sequence comes from Andricus curvator, assembly GCA_932195095.1. NCBI lineage: Eukaryota > Metazoa > Arthropoda > Insecta > Hymenoptera > Cynipidae > Andricus > Andricus curvator. The sequence continues at coordinate 9,991 of CAKNYM010036515.1, read as the reverse complement.
GTGTATCATAAGTAATATCGCGAAGATCGAGAAAGACGTAGGAATACTTAATACCACTAAAAATGTTGAAGCCTGTAAATGTTCGTTTAAGAAACAATCGTACAACTTTGTTAAAGGAATTTGATATCTAGCAGAATAAGGTAGCAAGTGAATAAAATTTGTCACCTCAACTAAATCTTGGAGATTTAAATCCTTTATGCGACCAGTTGTAAAAATAAACGATCGATTTTAAATTCGAGGAAAGGCATACCTTTTTTATTATAAATAATCATTTTAAATCACTCTTAATATATTTATGCGTTTTACAATAACTTTTTGTTGTAAAAAATTTATTTGCACATTTAATCATTTTAAATAAGCAAGCCAATGACAACCCGTCTCCGAGGTTTGGGAGCACTGAATTTTCGTCCACTGTCTACTACGTTCATACCAATGTGAATTTGTCACTGAAAGCCACTGACCGCGCCTCTGCAAATTCTCGCAGATAGTCATGGAGTGTTTCCCTGACTCGTATTCGAGTTCTTTCTTTCTGAATCACGCACTTATTCAATTCATGTCTTTGAAAATATAAAGAGTTTTTTTATAGCCATTTCATGACTGTATACATTTTCTTTGTAAACTGTCTGATAAGAATTCCAAGACTGTTATTCCTTGACTGTGATTGAAAACTTCCACGACTTTTCTTTATTTTTCCATGAAAATTTACGACCACTTCATAGAAAGTATATGAGACTTTATAAAAATGATGGCCCATCCAAAAGTCCAGCACTAATCTAGGAAATGTTCCAATACTTATTTTTTCCGTGTATAGATATTGAGAAATATATATTACAGGATAATATCTTGGATTATTAAACTTTATAATCTGAGATAGTAAAATCTATAATCCAAGATTTTAAAATCTAATATCCATATTAGAATCCTGGTCCATTAGATAACCTCAAATATATATAATAATTTTTGCAAACGTATTTATAAACCTATACAAAATTTTGATGGTCGAGCTCGGAACTAGAACTGGAAACAAATTTCAATTTTTAAAACACAATAAGCAGGTAAGTGGCTATCGTAAGACTACAAAAACGAAAGTAAAGGAGCTAGGCTAAGTTTCTGCACGGAAAAAAGTGGATCGTTAGAAGACCTCTCTAAACCAGTGGTTCTAACTATTTTAAATTGAACGCAGCTTTTCGTCGGTGAATTTTGTTAAAATTACTATTTCGCATTCAGGCTATTTAAACTGACTTCTTAAAAGAGTAGGTTGAACAATTTCAAATAGTAGGATGCATGGTAACCGTCAACACCCAGCGAGAAGGAGAGTTACTATTTCGTGTAGTACGCCTTACTTCTGTGAAGAGTAACTTTGCCGATTTCGCATTGTAACGCATATATGTATATGTATTTATGCACTGCACGCATTCTATATACGATTTATAAATAGATTAGCTCGAAACTTTAGACAACAAAAATGATGTAAAATGTCGATCGATTCGAAAAGGAAAAAATTATTTTATGAATGATTACTGCACTTAATTTTCGATTCTTCTTACACAATTGCACGCACAGAGTCTTACACATATGATCGCACGCTCAAACGCTTTGAAAAATCGCCCCCGCTGGGGAATCGAACCCTACCTAACTACCTAAAACCTGTCCTAAAAGCTAAAACCTAAATCTAGCGCACGCGTTAGTCAAGTGAGCTACGGAGCCGCTTAGATTTTTCTGACAAACTCTCGGTCAAGCGGTTTCTCTGAGAAAAACGTGGCCCGCTAAGAAATGATAATAAATGTTTACTTAAAATTTTTTTAATTAATCTCTTACAGATGATATCTAATATTTTGTAACGAGCTTGGGAAAAATATTTTGCTTAGAAGTATTAACTCGCACAGTAAATATATTATTAGTAATTTATATGTATTATTATAAAACAATTAAAATTACAATTTTTAAAAAGTACATATTTTGTATTATTGAAAATTAAGACTTGAAAAAATGTTTTCGAATGGAATTTTTGGAATTTTTAATTTGATTTTATCATCATCTCACTTTATTTAGAACGCAAGATTCATTTACATAACTGATATATAAATGAAAAATAGTTTAAACATCGTAATAATATATCAAATGCGATATCGAAATCACTATTTTAAGATGAGACAAACGTTGAATAGTGATTCAAATTAAAATTTTTTTGCAAAAGTAAAATTTTTCTCATGAGATATGGGGATGCAGAATTAGAAAAAAAACTGTTTAATACAAAAAAATTATTTGGTTCCGAAAAATTAATATTAAAGATCGCGATATCACAGTGAATCAATGTGAAAAGATTAAAAAAATTATTACTACGGTAAAATTGGAAATCAATTTGAACTAAAATTTTATTAAAAATTATTTTTCAATTAATGTATCAAAAAATGATACATCGAAAACAATGCAATATTCTACTAAAAAAAAATTCTTCCAAATAATATAATATTTGAAACTGGGTGGCTTAATCAAGTACGACCCTAGTCATTTTTAGTGATATAAGAAATTAAAAATATCATAAGTGGAAAATTCCATGGTAAAAATAATGTAAAAAAAGTATTCTTTTTCATATAATTCTTCAGAATATTTTTAAATGAAAATTTTGTACAAAACAAAAAAACAGTATTGAAGTATAAAGTAGAGTTGTTCACTATGTTTATTTATAATTATCATTTCAACTAATATTAAGATAAAAGATAAAACATTATAAAATAGTTTCTATTTTATAAAATATATATTTATATATACAGGGTTTTTTTTTAACTGGAGACATCGAAATATCTCAAAAAATACGCATCCTATGAAAAAATTTCCGTAATAAAAACTTTTCATTTTCGAGGGGGAAAACCAACTTTGAAAAAAATTACTCCCCCCCCAGGAGGCAGGAATGGGGGTAACTTTGTAATTTCAAAAAAAAAAAATATATATTCCGAATAAAACTTACGTGTTTCATAAAGGAGAATCTGAATCTGTGATAAAAAATTGGGGTTTCAATTTGAAATTTCAAAGTTACCCCCACTCCTGCCTCCTGGGGGGGTGGGGTGGGGTAAATTTTTTCAAAGTCGCTTTTCCCCCTCGGAAATAAAAAGTTTTTATTACGGATATTTGTTTCATAGGATGCGTATTTTATGAGATATTTCGATGTCTCAAGTTAAAAAAAACACCCTGTATATATATATTTTTTTTTTTTGTAAAATAGTTGTTTTACTGATAAGCAAGTTATAAGTCGTCCTTCTTTTTTAATTTCAAACGGACCTCCTAAAAAATTTTGCGGATGGGGCCTACACGTTTCTAGTTGTGCCACTGAGCTCACTTACAATTTCAAATAGTAAGGCTGACAATCTCGCGCAGTGCTTATTGCAATGCGAAAGAGGAGATCGAACTCACTTGCAAAAGTCAAACTCACAATTCTTTGCTTACCATGAAAATTAGTTATTCATACAGTTTACATGTTCAACTGTACTATTTCAAATAGTTATTGAAGCTACTTGTTCTAGTAATCTTTCTTTTTACAATTTGAAGTAGTAATGCTGACTTTAGGTTTTGTATATTTTTAGATCACTATCTCATTCAGTATCAAAAACTATTTGAATTGTTTCTTGTACAATGCGAACAAGTAAACTTCAAGTTAACAATACATAAAAGTGAATCTATCTACTTTTTTCCGTGTGTACTTGTACAAGTGGCAGTGATTTGTAATGAAAAGAAATATAGACTCACCCATTATTTAAATCTAAATCACGTGTGATTTTGCACTAATAACAATTTTATAACTTAATTATTACTTGTTTTAATGCGAACGGATGCATATGACAAGCTCCACGATGCGACGTACCATCTGAAACTACACAGGCGCCTGGATATTTTAAAATCTGAGATGATACAAATTAATGCCTGAAGATTATAAGAATTTAACATCTACAGATTATATTTGGTAACATCTTCATATATTAGGAAAATATTATAGATTATACGCGCTAATAAACTTTTCTATACGGTGTATTATTCTTTAATTCTATTATCCAATTCGTATAATCCATTTTTCTCAGTGTACGCACGATAACTTTCGAAAGACTAATCACATAGGATTGAGCTTTGGCACACGTTTTGAAAGCATAAAAAGAAAGGACGAGTTCTTTTACCAGCCATTTTGGATAAATTTCAAAAACTTGGAGCATTTTCAAAATTTTTGAGACCATTTATTTTCAAGATTTCAAAATTCTATGTACGGCTATTCGTATTACTCGGAAATTCGAACAATTCATCCTAACAACTTTTTTCGATGAAAATAAAATTATCAGAGTTATGGCATTTTCAAAATCTAAAAAAAAACGAAAATGAACATTTTAAGCCAAACAACGCACGATATGCAAAAAAAGTCCGGAGGAGAAAAACGTTGCTTTTTGAAAGCCCTATAAGATTACATTAACAACTTTTCGAATTTTTTTGAAAAATCGAAAATTCCAATTTTTACCCCACAAAACATAATGAAAAATTCAATTTTTCGTTCAAACTATGCAAGATAAGAAGAAAGCTAAATCGACAAAAATTGTGCACCCAAAAAAGATCTACAAATTCGTTATTAATCACTTTTCGATTTGACGCGTAGTTTTTGTTTTATTCGTAAAAAAAGAACATTAAAAATAAAAAAATTAAAATTTTTGGACAAACGACACAAGGTACGATACAATGTTTAATAAGCAAATTGTTTTTAAATTAGAGCTGCAAATTTTCTTTTAACTTTTTTTTCTCACGAGACACGTGATGAGAATGTGTTCGTTCGAAAGATCTTTAACAAAAGAGAATTCACAATCACTAAATTTCACTTGTCGATGATTTGACCTTTAATTTTAAAAGTCCTATGCAAAAATGTGGGGATGTACAATGACAGAGTGCGTAACGTGAGGTATATACTATATACATTATCGAGCGCGAAGCGCGAGATCCAACAGGTGCGAGCCCTAGGCGCGCTCAAACTTGCGAGCGAAACGAGCCGCTTGCGATGAGAATGTGCCCGCGCAGCGGGCAAATTTTGTATTATGAAAATTTCGAAAAATATGAATAAATTGTGTTTGTTGTTGCTACAGATGGGCGCTAAACGGCCTTACCATGTAAATTACTGGATTTCTTAAATTTTTTAAGAAGAAAATTAAGAGCACAATATTAACAAGTCAATCTATGCAAACATTTATTTTTGAAACAAAAAGGCTAAGAAACATTGTGAATCCAAATTCGCATTGCACAAGAAACAATTCAAATAGTTTTTGATACTGAATGAGATAGTGATCTCAAAATATACAAAACCTAAAATCAGCATTACTACTTCAAATTGTAAAAAGAAAGATTACTAGAACAATTAGCTTCAATAACTATTTGAAATAGTACATTTGAACATGGGAGACTGTATGAATAACTAATTTTCATAGTAAGCAAAGAATTGTGAGTTTGACTTTTGCAAGTGAGTTCGATCTGCTTTTTCGCATTGCAATAATCACTGCGCGAGATTGTTAGCCTTACTATTTGAAATTGTAAGTGAGTTCAGTGGCACAACTAGAAACGTGTAGGCCCCCTCCGCAACATTTTTTAGGCGGTCCGTTTCAAATTAAAAAAGAAGGACGACTTATAACTTGCTTATCAGTAAAACAACAGATTTTCGCTTTTCAATCTATAAGACAGACCGCGCACTGACCTTTTACAAAATTAAATAAATTATCGGAAACTATTTTATAATGTTTTCTCTTTTATCATAATATCAGTTGAGATAATTATTATAAATGAACATAGTGAATAACTCTACTTTATACTTCAATACTGTTTTTTTGTTTTGTACAAAATTTTCAGAATTTAAAAATATTCTGAAGAATTATATATAAAAAGGATAATTTTTTTTACATTATTTCTACTATGGAATTTTCTGCTTATGATATTTTTAATTTCTTATAACACTAAAATTGATTAGGATCATACTTGATTAAGCCACCTAAGTTCAAATATTATATTATTTGGAAGAATTTTTTTTTAGTAGAATAATACATTGTTTTCGACATATCATTTTTTGAACCAATAATGAAAAAATAATTTGTAATAAAATTTGAGTTCAAATTAATTTCCAATTTTAACTTAGTAATAATTTTTTCAACCTTTTCACATTGATATTTGTAAAAATTACTACCATTTCATGAAAAAAAAATATATTTTCTAATTTTTTTTCAGATTTTCAACAACAATAAAATCTACCATTATTATTATTATTATTATTATTATACCATTAAGCCATTTCCCTTTCGGGGTAGGCGTGACTTGCTCGGTTGGAGAATAGTAGTGTGCATATGGGTATATAGGTATAAGGTAGGTAGGTATATAGGTATGAGGTAGATAGGTATATAAGTGTTAGGTATATATATTTTAGATTGATCAGGAATTCTCGTGTTATTTATTTAAATGACACGTTTATTCCGCAACACTGCTCCGACCCAGGTTGCTGATCAATCTCTCTAGCGATCACCCCAAGTGAAGAGCCTCACAAAATTGTTATGTATGGTTCTCCACTTGGGCCCATTAGTATCCAAGATTTTTGTTTCAGGCGTCATTCATTCTACTGTCACTCTGTTTACAAACTATTTGTCGCCACACTTTTCTGTCCTGGCATACTACTCTAGCTTCCTTCACGTCCATGCATTTTTTTATGCAAGCTCTTGTGTTTCTATGGCTTCTTATGTCTCTACGGATTAATGTCTCATTTACAGATTCTCATGTGTCAACTATTGTCTCTTTTGCACCACATTCTTTGAGGATTGTCTCGTTTCGGACTTTGTCCATCAGTGTTTTCCCGCATATTATGCGCAGAGGTTTCATGCCGATCGCGTTAATTTTACTCCTGTCCTTTTCTTGACAGGTCCATGTCTCGCTACCGTATAGTACAGTCGGTACGAATATAGAATTGTGTATGGCCATTTTAGCTTTTTTTGATATGTTTTTATTTTTTAGGATGGACCCTGCTCTACCGATAACCTGTTTACCCTTATTTATGCGCCTATCTAACTCCCCATCTATTTTTCCGTCGCTAGTGAATAGACTACCTATAGGTATATGTACTTGTCAACTTGTTCTAATCTCTCATCATTTAGGACAATGTTGCACATTGTTTTCTCACTCTTTCCCTCAAACACCATGATTTTTGTTTTATTTACGTTAATTTTGAGTCCAATGTCCTTCATGCTTGTATGAAGTTTATTCAACATTCTTTGCAAGTCCTCGACTGATTCTGCCATAACAATCTTGTCATCTGCGAAAGCTAACCCACGTACCTTAACTGTTTGGAGATCTACACCTTCTTCGTCTAAGAGTGCAGTTCTTAGACACTTATCCATAAATATGATAAATAGCCACGAGGACATAACGCATCCTTGTTTCACGCCTTGCGTAATATCGAACCAGTCACTCAGTTTCCCGTTTACCCTTACGCTCGCTTTACTACCTGTATATATTGTTTTTATTGCTTGCAGGAGCCCTCCATTTACTCCGTACTCTTTAAGAACTTCCCAAAGTTTACTTCTATTTACCGTGTCGAATGCTTTTTCTAGGTCAATAAATGCACAGAAAACTTTCTTTCCTACTCTCAAGCTTTTTTCTGTGATCTGTCTTAGGCTAAATATCTGATCTGTACATGATTTTCCTGGCATAAAACCACTTTGGACTTCCCATATTTTTTCTTCTGTGATTTCCATTACCCTACGAATAAGTGTTTTTGAGTATATTTTACTTACGGTACTTAGTAGGCTGATACCTCTGTAATTACTGCAGTTGTTTTTATCTCCCTTTCTTTTGTATATTGGTACGATAATCGCTTTTTTTCAATCGTCTGGGACTTTCCCCGTCTCGATACATAAATTTATTAATTCGCACAACCTGTGAGGTATGTACTCGCCACCGTATTTGAGCATTTCAGCACTAATACTGTCTATGCCAGCAGCCTTACCGTTTTTCAAGTTCTTAATTATGTCTCGGACCTCAGTGACACAGACTTTTTCTAATGCATTATGTTCTATGTCGCAGTTTTGTTGTCCTATATCTTCACCTCCTAATAGTTCCTTAAAAGAGTCTTTTCAAGCGTCTACTATCTCGTCTATATCATATAGCATTTCACCTTTGCTGTTTCTCATGCTGGCAAACTCTGTACTCTTACTTTCCTTCAACTGTTTATATAATAGTTTCATAATTCCTTCAAAGTAGTTCTGTATTTTGTTCTCTTCTTCTGTTCTGATTTTTTCTTTACTCTCCTTGACTAGTCGTTTCATTTTCCTCTTTTTGTCTTTGTAATCATTTTTGAGTCTATTTCTCTCCTCAGCGCTAAGACCTGTCATGTTTAATGTTCTCTTGTGCGCTTTTGTCTTTTCTTGCTGTGCTGCTTGAATTTCATCATTCCACCACGCATCACCAGACTTTCTTCCTACCACTGCCGTACCACACACTTCAATTGCAGTTTTAACAATGATATCCCGTAATAAAGCCCACGCGCCCTCTATATCTTTATTGCTCGTAAGCGCTTCCCAAGTTGCCCTATCTATGCGTTCGCTTAACTTATTTTGAAACTCTATTCGCACTTCCGGTTTCTGTTAATTTTCAATTTTTATTCGAGTTTGTTTCGTTTTTTCTGTTCTCTTTCTTTTCCATCCCCGGCCTAAGTTTATTTTAGAGATTAAAAGGTAATGATCAGTATTGCATTCGGAACCCCTCATGACTCTTGTATCTTTGACTAGTTCTCTTAGTCTTTCATCCGCAATAACGAAGTCAATTACACTGCGGTTATTTCCTTTACACCAAGTGTACGTGTGGATCATTTTATGTCTAAACCAAGTATTGGTAATAAATAGGCCCTTTTCTAAGCATAAGCTAACTAATTTTTCCCCGTTATAATTTTTTCTTGTTGGATCCCCAAAATTACCTAGCACCCTTTCTGTATCTGTATCCTGGCGTTGGACGCCGACCCATCCGTTCATATCTCCTAGCAGAATTATTCTTTCACCTTGATCGCAAGTACTTATTGTGTCATTTAAAGTGTCCCAGAAGGCGTCTTTGACTTCTCGCGGTTTACTGTCAACTGGGGCGTAGCACGCTATGATAAATAATCTTCTGATTCCTACCTTCATTCTAGCCCACAACAATCTGGGAGATACAAAATCATGATCTTTGAGATGCTGCCTTGCTTTTTCATTCATAATTAAACCGACTCCTTGACTACGATTTGATTCACTACTTACTCCTGACCATATTTCAAAACCGCCTTTCAACACCCCATTTTCTATGTTTCTACTTTCGCAACCCGTTTTCTTCGTCTCAGGTACACATCAAATATCTGGTTTCCTAGCATGCATAGTTTCTCGTAGTTCTCTTACTTTAAGATCATTCACTCCTCTAGCAGTCCAAACACCCAGTCTCCATTCATCGCCTGAAACTCGACCTTTACGTTTACCGTGTGTATGCATTTCGTCAATCCAAGTTTCAGTCCATTCCGAGGCTACTTTATTGTTTGTATTATTCATGTTTAGATTGTACACCCAACTATCACCTTTATGCGCGAGATGGTTGAAATATTAAAATAGTTATAACCTACTTTTTAACAAACAAAAAAAAACTAACTAAAATGATGAATTTTTAACTAAGAAATTAATTTTTAACAAAGTTGTTCAAAAATCACCAAACTATTGAATTTTCCAGAGGAAATTCAAATTTTCTACAAAACAGTTGAATCTTTAACCCAAAAAACACGAATTTCCAACAAGAGTTGAGTTTTCAACCAAAAAAGATTTTTTAGCCAATGAAGAAAAAAAATTGTATTCAGCATGTCGAATTTTAAAGCAAGAAGATGATTTTTCTACAAAAAAAGGACGAATTCTTAACAGATTACATAAATTTTTAACCAAATATTTCAATTTTCAAAATAAAAAAGATCAACTTTGAACCAAAA
>CAKNYM010036514.1:0-17316 GCA_932195095.1 Andricus curvator | reverse complement strand
GAATATTTTGTTCGTCATTTTGCGTACTACTAATAACCATACATAGAATTTTTAAATCTTCAAAAAAAGTGGTCTCAAAAATTTTCAAAATGTGCTCACTTTTTGAATTTTCATCCAAAATAGCTGGTTAACGAACTCGTTCTCTATTTTTCGGCCATAAAAAAGTGTGCCAAAGCTCAATCAAATCTGATCATTTTTTCGAAAGTTATCGTGGCTACAGACAGACAGACAGACAGACAGACAGACAGACAGACAGACAGACAGACAGACAGACAGACAGACAGACAGACTGACAGACAGACAGACAGACAGACTACAGACAGACAGACACCTTGGTAAAAACCGTTTTTTCTGGCTCAGGGGGTCTCAAAACGTGGAGATTTGATGAAAACCGACTATGTCAAATTTTACATAAAACCAATACCTTCTCATTAGAATGAGAATGTAAAAAAAAAGAGACTGACTTGTTGGGCACTATGCCCTTGAGATTATGTGGTTCAAATATTGCATAGAACAATTCATCCGTTTAGCGCGATTCATGTCAAAAAGAATACATGGGCTAAAAATCAAGCCTGACGAAGCGCCTTCATGAAGACACTCGCGCTTCGCGCTCGATATTTGGTTTAAAAATCATGTAAACCTCGCGCTCCACGCTCGTTTCTGTAAATAAGCAAAGTTTTGATGAGAATGTGCCCACTTATCGGGCTGATTTTTTCACTGTTAATGTTCTTTTTTACGAATAAAACAAAAACTACACATCCTATCAAAAAGTGACCAACAACAAATTTGTCGATCTTTTTTTACACACAAATTTTGTTCAATCATCATTTGTCGTATCTTGCATATTTAGACCGTAAAATTGAATTTTTGGATTTTTCATTATTTTTTGTGCAATAAAAATGTGAATTGTCGATTTTTCAAGAAAATTCAAAAAGTCATTATGATGATCTTGTAGGTCGTGCAAAAAAAAAACATTTTTCTTGTCCTGACTTTTTTTCGTATCATGCGTTGTTTGGCTCAAAATGTTAATTTTCGTTTTTTTTTTCGATTTTGAAAATGCTATCACTATGCCAATTTTCTTTTTATCGATAAAAGTCATAAGGATAAATTGTTCGAATTTCCATGTTCTACGAAGATCCGTAAATAAAAATTTCAAATTAAAAAAAAAAAAAGCCACAAAAATTTAAAAAATGCTCTAGCTTTTTGAAATTTTGTCCAAAATATCTGGCTGACGAACTTGTCCTTTATTTTCACATTTTTATAAAGTGTGCCAAGGGGCAATCCAATCGGATAAGTTCTTCAAATGTTATCGTGTTTACAGACTACAAGGACGACAACGACAGACAGACACCGACGTAAAAACTATTTTTTCTGACTCAGGGGGCCTTAAAACGTCGACATTTGACGGAATCCGCGAAAGTCATTTTTCACATAAAACTTCTCATTATGATGAGAATGTAAAAAAGCCTACCTAAATGTCCCCTTGTATGTCAAAAACGATCCTCGAAAGAAACGAGAGTACAAAATCGCCAACAAAAATTGCGCTGCACCACCATTAAACAATAACAAACAAACCAATTTCACCTGAAGTTAGATAATGGAATAAAATTTTCACAAGAGAATGTTGTGATATCAGTAAGATTCGCGAAATACTATTAATGAAGGAAACATTTTTATCATTACAATTCGATAATATTTAAATCATTCATGTCCCTGAAGTAACATTCTTTATTAATAATACGTATTACGAATTTATGTTTGCAAACATTCATTGAAAATGCACATTTGGCGCGCCTGTCATTATAGTGTATACTTTAAAGGAGTTACTAAAGGTGTGGTGAGCCCACACTTGTAGTTATTTACTACAAGAAACTATCCACCTAGAAAGACTACCCAAATCGGGTAGTGTCACGCCTACCATGAAAGGGAAATGGCTTAATGGTATACTTACTTACTACTAATAAAAAAAAAAAAAATTGATTAGCAGTTTGAACTCGAAAGTTCATTGCCTCACTACCCGATTCGGGTAGTGTTTCTAGGTGGATATTTACTACCAATGTGGGCTTACCACACCCACGACGGGCCAACAGCAACGCAGTATTCCTGGATGGTCACCCATCCAAGTACTAACCGCGCCCAACAATGCTTAACTTCAGTGATCTTACGAGAACTTTTTTTTTTTTTTTTTAACAATATATATTTAATTATCAAGTATTTTACAAAATATATTTACAGACGTATATATTCTTTTGTACATTCATTTTGCTTAAGTGTAGTACCTGCTAACATTAAGAGAAGCTTAACCTACTTATAAACTAATTAGAACACATTTTCTTGTATATACTCATATTTGGTGGATATAATTTTACATTGTCGTTCTAATGCATAGTGCATGACAGTATCTGGTGAGGAGTAGGAAAAGACAGTCGAAAAAACCTACATACATTTACACTCTCAAGTATAGGTGTTAGTTATTGAAAAATGAAAGTCCTTGGTATGGTAGTTTGTGTTTTAAGCGAAACGGGAGTTTTGATTTTGAAATATTGATAATATCCTTTGTGAGTTTGCTAGACTGTAAATGATTCGCATAAAAGTTTTCAGCTAGTGATTTTATGTAGTCATTGATAGTTTGTATATTTGCTTCTGCATGCAAGTCTGTGATTCTACTATATCTACTTGCGCTTAGTATTAATCTTAGGCACTTGTTTTGGAAGATTTGTAACGGTTTTAAATTAGTTTTCGCAGCGCTACACCATACTGGTGCTCCGTAAACCAAAATTGGTCTAAGTATCATTTTGTATATTAGATTTTTATTTTTTCTCGATAACTTAGAGTTTTTTGCCATCAATGGATAGAGTTTGTTTTGTACTGAGTAGACTTTCTTAATGCTTTGTTTGATGTGGGCTTTAAAAGTTAGTTTTGAGTCTAAGAATGTACCTAAGTATTTTACACAGGTAATTGGTCTTATAGGATGCCCATATACTGTGACGGGTTGAAATATTTTTAGGTTGGCTGTTTTTTTAGAAAATACAATTAATTCTGTTTTTGTAGCATTTAAGGAGATTTTCCAATCACGATAGAACTTTTCAAGCTCATAGAGATGTATTTGTATTTGTTTTGCGGCTACAATTGCACTAAATGAGTGAGAATAAATTGCCGTGTCATCTGCGAAGAGGGACATTTTTGTTTTTTCAAATTTAGGTATATCGTTTAGATTGATATTAAACAATTTAGGGCCCAGCACAGAACCTTGCGGCACTCCCGCTAGAACTTTGCGTTTAGTGGAACTAAAACCATCTATTGTAACTATAAGGTTTCTATTTTGTAGATAAGAGTAAATGAATTTAATTAATGCAGGTGGATATTTGTACTGTATCATCTTGTACACCATTCCGTCTATCCATACTCTATCAAACGCCTTCTCAATATCGAGAAATAACATTACTGTGACTTTGTTTAAATTAAAATTTGTACATATATCATTAACAATTCTTACGAGTTGCTGCACTGTACTGTGCTGTTCCCTAAAACCAAACTGTTCGTCGATTATGATTTTTGCTTTACTTTCAAAGATATTAACTCGTTTTAGAATGATTTTTTCAGTCAATTTACTGAGCGTTGGTAGTAGACAAATGGGCCTATAACTGCTTGGTTCTGTACTACATTTACCAGCCTTGTATATTGGCGTTATGTTTCCTGTCTTCCAGTGAGTAGGAAAATGTGACATTCGTATTGCAGCGTTTATTATGTACATTAATTGCACAATTGCTTTTTTTGTGAGATTTTTTAATATAATATTTTGAATATTATCTATACCTGGAGCTTTTTTCGAAGGAAGCATTTTGATTATTCTAATTATTTCACTAGGATTAGTATAGTAATCTGTGTAGTCGTCAATTTGCGTTTTAGTTATAAAATTATTAACCGTTTCAACTATTTGCTTCTGTTCTTTTGTAATATTTTGTAAGTCAATATCGTGAACTTTTTCATATTGAGTTGCTAACATTTGGGCTTTATCTATTGGGGTAAATGCAACCTCATTATCTTTTTGCAATGTAGGTATAGGATAATATTCTTTTTTGAGTATTTTTGTCATTCTCCAAAGAGAATTATCATTTGGGTTTAACATTTTTAACTGATTTCCCCATTTAGTGTTTCTATATTTAAGTATTTCGGAGTTAGTAAGGTGGGTTTCTTTGTTAAACAAGATCTTATACTCTTTGTTTCTGGTACGTTGCCACATTTTCCTAATGCTCCTTTTAGCGTGAATTTTTTTAATAATGTCAGGTGGTAGGTTGTCGCGAGTCTCCATTGAAGGTTTTTTAGGGATTGTTTTATTAATGCAATTTTGTAAAGTGTTTGTAAGCTTTTGTACTTGTTTTTCAAGTTCATTTGTTGTTGTTATTTGTGGTGTGATTTTAATTTCTTTATTTAATAGGCTGTGAAAGTTTGGCCAGTCCGACTTATCATAGTCATATATTAATCTATTTTTGACAATTTTATGTTGGGCGTTTAAGCTGAATAATATTGGTAAGTGGTCAGAGCTCAATTCATGTGCTACTTGGAGATCAGTTATAGAGCGTACATTCTTATTAATTCCTATGTCAATAGTTGTAGGCGTTGATCCATTATCTGGATAAAGCGTAGGCTCATTTGGATACATTAAACTACAGTCATTATTTTGCACATAATTTAAAAGAATTTTGCCCCTTCTATTTTCTACATGACAATTCCAAGTTTTATTTCTAGCATTCAGATCACCGATTAATATAACTTTCCTACCTATATTTAATAACTTATGAATTTCCCTGCTTGTAAATTCGTTTCGAGGATTATTATATGCGGCTACTATGTGGATATCACTAACTAACTTTATACAGATGCATTCTAACGTAACAGAATCACAGATTTTAACAGCCCTGTATGGAACGGTATTTTTTATAAATATAGCTACTCCACCTGCGCTATTTTCTCTATCCCTCCTTAAACACGTATAATTTCTGATTTTTAATTTATCTTTTGACGTACATTTTGTTTCATTAATCATTAATATGTCAATATTAAAACGATCAACAAATTCAATCAGTTCCCCCATTCGGTTTTTTATACCATTTGCATTCCAGCTACAAATATTGATTTTATCCATGATTTTCAAAATTTTCAGCAAATTTTACAAAAACTTGAAACTTATCTATCGATGTTTGACATTGTTCAAGACTAATTCTAAGTTCTTTGACCGCTCTTAACATTTTTGAGATATTACACATTTCTTTGATTTGATTTATTTCTCTCATGAGCATTGTTAATTCATTAAGATCGTTATTAAAACTCGAAGGTGGTTCTGAATTTAAATTCCTAGATTTTGAAATGTCCTGAGACGATACACTTAGTGTACAGGGCTGCGAACTTACCAAGTTGAGAGGAGACGATGGTTTCCTCAACGGAGGAAAATTTCGAATGTTCTGGCGATCTAGATTAGGGTTTGTCCTTTCCAGATTTTCTTTTGATTTTTCCTTAAAGTTGGAAATTTTCTGTTGTTGATGAGAAAACAATTCTAATCTCTTCATGTATTCTTTACAGGTCGTTGCATTTGCTGGATGAGGTTCAGCGCAGTTAGCACATTTAGCGGGGTCGGTTCTTGGTTTATCGCAATTCTTCGTTAGATGGTTCTTTGCACATTTTAGGCACACTGGATCAGCATAGCAGTTGGTTGTCACATGTCCCCATTCCTGACATCGGTGACACTGTGATAATCTTCTTTTGTTTATAAAGTGTTCCCAGAACACTTTCGTGTAGCCAAGGTGACGTACTTTTTGATTGAGGTCGTTCACTTTTATTGCAGATGGGAACGTTACCATAAATATTGTGGTTTTCGTGTTTTTCATTGGATTCATATTGAAAGCTGGAAATTGAAGCTCGTTCAATTCTTTCAAAATTTCTTCCTTATTCACTTTGTCGTGTAGCCCTTTTAAGATATAGGTTCTTCTTTGTTCGTTTTTGGTTGTGTAAGTGTGAAATGGAACATTAGTGTCTTTCCATGTAGTTTTAAGCAGTTGATAGTCACTGTCACATATTGTAAAAATCTCAGTAAAACTTGAATGATACTTTATAAAAAACTTTTCCTGTATCAGATCTTTGATTTTGTTCACCAACTGATTGTGATCAGAAATTCCGCCATGCAAGACTATTGGAGGTGGTTTCTTTGTATTTGTAGCTTTCTTAGGTGTACTTTCTTTTTGCTGTTGTTGTTTGCCTGTAGTTTCAAGGCTTTGAGCTTCATTTATTTCCATGAAATCGTCGTCATTTTCACTTAAGTTTTCCAGTGGCGAGAATTTGTTTTGCGTTGGAACGGTTGTTCCAGTACGCTTTTGCAGCTTGTTGTTATTTTCCATTGTTAGAATTGTCGTTGTTTTTCTTTTTCTTGGTATGAAAATACCATCCATTATTGTTTCCACAACCTTTCGATTGCAGAAAACTTCTTTGTCATTTTTCAGGTTATGTTCCCCGTCAATGTCGAATGAATATACTCATTACAGGAGTTTCAACAAGAACTTGAAGATAAATTATAGTTTATTTTATTATTTAGGATTAATCACTTTGGTTAACACTTCACTTTTGATCCTAGCCTTTCTAGAAATGCCAAAATAGCAAAAGAAAAGTCTACGCGGTACGTGCTCGAACGAGAGTCGGACGAGAACTTCTACGAGAACTGGTGTTTCCAGAGTGGTATCGCATAATTTTAGAATCAAAATGTGCATGATTGTCTACCTAATTTTGTAATTGTAATAAGAATGTTCGTATACAGTGTATTATTGCTTATATTGATAATTATATTAGTTTGCACATGGTTGTGAATTTTATTTATATAGGCATGGGTTGCGATGTATTGTTCACCATAATAACAGGCCTGCCAAATGCGCATATTTAATACATGTTTGTTATCACAAATTTGCTATACATATTATTATTGAAGATATGTTACTTCAGGGATATAAATGTTTTAAATATCATAATATAGTAATGATAAAAATGTTTCATTCATTTGGTCGTCGTAAAGGGGGTCGTCCTCGACCACCGCGAGCTAACACAGTAAGAAGATTTTCAAACATTAAAAAAAATCAAAATTGGGAGTTATCTCGATAGTGGCGTTAGATACGTGAAAACGGACAAAATTGTCATGATTTTTTAAAGGGGGTCATCCTCAACTATCCCGCCTGACAAAGTAAAAATATTTCTTAAATTAAAAACGAAGTCAAAGTTTTGTGTAACACGTATTCAAGACACGCATTTCCCAGAACTGAGGGGCCATTCATAAATCACGTATATTTACTATAAGACACCTATTTTGTATTACATTTACATACATTTTTAAACTATGAGAGTAGTATATGGCATAGCAAGGAGGAGAGCACCTTCTTGTCATAGTGAGGGCAGTGTTTTCGGAACTCGTGATAGGCTAGGGCCTACTGAAAATTAGATATTTTCATGAATTGTTTAAACAATTTATTATTGTTTTTAGCAATTTTCTCATAGAATGGAGTTAGAAAGACGCGGTTTTTTCACAAATTTTCCATTTGTTGTCCAATTTTCAATTATAGGGAAGTGATAGTTCATCAATGTTAACAATAGTGATTGTTTAAACAATTTATCATAATTATTAATAATATTATATTTGAATAATGCAAGAAAGATGCGTATTTTTTTTAAATGTCTGGCTTTTTGTCCAATTTTCATCTGTAGTGAATTAATAATAAATTAAAGTTAACAAAATAATTGTTTAAATAATTTATCATAATTATTAATAATATTATATTTGAATAATGCTAGAAAGATGCGTATTTTTCTTAAATTTCTAGCTTTTTATCCACTTTTCATTCGGAGTGAAGTAATAATGAATTCAAGTTAACAAAATAATTGTTTAAACAATTTATTATACTTATTAATAATATTATAATTGAATAATGCTAGAAAGATGCGTTTTTTTTAATTCATGGCTTTTTGTTTAATTTTCCTTTGGAGTGAAGTAATAATGAATTCAAGTTAACAAAATAATTTTTTAAACAATTTATTATCATTGTTGATAATATTCTCTTTGCTTAATCGGTAGAATGTTGCGGTTTTTTTTGGAAATTTTCAACTGTTTGTTTATTTTTTATTAGGCGTGACTTGATAATTAATTAGATTTAGCAAAAATAATTGTTTAACCAAATTATTATTGTTTATGACTATCTTCATCTATATCGATTGCGCCTGATAGTTGCGGTTTTACGGCAATTTTTACCTTTCTGTCCTTTTTTCACTTAGTGAGGTAATAATTAATTAATGTTAACAGAAAATTAGTTTGAACAATTTTATATTGTTTATAACTATCTTTTCTCAGATAAGTGCTAGAAAGTGGCGGTTTTTTCTAAAATCTTTCACTTTGCTTCAGCTGCTTAATTACTAAAAATTAATATATAAACATTAGAGATTTGCAATTCCAAGTTTTTCTTTTACGCTTTGCAATAAACTTATTGTTGTAATCCAAAAAAAAAACTTTTACAAGTCATTTAAAGACCTAGTCCTTCCACCTATTCCTAAGTATTCTATTCTTTGTTTTTGCCTCTTGTGTAAAATAGTTTTTTACATTCTCATTCTAATGAGAAGGTATTGGTTTTATGTAAAATTTGACATAGTCGGTTTTCATCAAATCTCCACGTTTCGAGACCCCCTGAGCTAGAAAAAACGATTTTTACGAAGGTGTCTGTCTGTCTGTAGTCTGTCTGTCTGTAGCCACGATAACTTTCGAAAAAATGATCAGATTTGATTGAGCTTTGGCACACTTTTTTATGGCCGAAAAATAGAGAACGAGTTCGTTAACCAGCTATTTTGGATGAAAATCCAAAAAGTAAGCACATTTTGAAAATTTTTGAGACCACTTTTTTTGAAGATTTGAAAATTCTATGTACG
The DNA here is from genome assembly GCA_932195095.1 of Andricus curvator. NCBI lineage: Eukaryota > Metazoa > Arthropoda > Insecta > Hymenoptera > Cynipidae > Andricus > Andricus curvator. Next base: position 8,367 of record CAKNYM010036514.1, on the reverse strand, counting down.
GTTATTAGTAGTACGCAAAATGACGAACAAAATATTCTTATGACTTTTTGTGATAAAAAAAAAATTACTGGAGTTATAGGATTTTCAAAATTCCAAAAAACAAACGAAAATGAACATTTTAAGCCGAAAAACGCACGATATGAAAAAAAGTCAAGAGGAGAAAAACGTTGACTCCTGAACACCCTATGATATTTTCATAACAACTTTTTGAATTTTTTGAAAAATAAAAAATTCAAATTTTGATCGCACAAAAAATTAATGAAAAATCAAAAAAGCCATTTTGCTGTCAAACTATGCAAGATACCAGAAAAGATCATCTAATCAAAATTGTGTACCTAAAAAAGATCTACAAATTTCTTATCATTCACTTTTTGATATGACACGTAGTTTTTGTTTTATTCGTAAAAAACAGCATTGAAAATAGAAAAATCAAATTTTCAGACGAATATTACCAGCTACGAAAAAATGACCGTAACAAAATTTGTTCATCCAAGGAAGAGGTACAAATTTATTGTGACTCATGTTTCGATAGGATGCGTGGTTTTTGTTTTATTCGTGAAAATAACATTGACAGTAAAACAAAACAAATTTTTGAAAAAACAATGCAAGGTACGAAAACATATAAATGAACAAAAATTGTGCATTTAAAAAAGACTTACAAACCCGTAATCAATTTTTGTGGTAAGAATATATTCAAAATGAAAAAATTAACTTTTTTGATAAACGGCACAAGCTAAAATAAAATGTTAACTAATAAAACTTGTCGCCTGAATTATATCATTACTTTTCATTCAAAATCAAATACAAATTTAGTAATTTGTATATGAAGAACATATAACACGAAGCACAAAGTGCGCGCTCAGTGTATTTACCAAATCGCACGCCGTAAGTGCGCTCAAACTTTTTTGTTTCTATCATACGGTTCAAATGATTTTCAAATCAAATATCGAGCGCGAAGCGCGAGTGTCTGGATGAGAATGTGTTCCTTAAGGTCGATAGAACCTTGAGTAAATAAAGTTCCTTTTCAGTCTATAATAAAAATAAATTTAACAATCACTTAATATGTAGAGGTTTTGATAATTTTATAATATTTGCAAACAAACTTTTTCTTTTCATCGATGTCGAACACGAAGTTCAAAAATCTAGAGGAGCCTAGCGTAAAGCGCGATGCAAATACGCCCGAGCGCGCAGCGCGAGGTGAACACATAATCGAGCGCGAAGCGCGAGATAAATATATGATCGAGCGCGAAGCGCGAGATCCAACAGTCGCGCGCCCTAGGCGCGCTCAAACTTGCGAGCCGCGCGCGAAGCGCGCCATGAGAATGTGCCCGCGAAGCGGGCAGATTTTTTTTCTTTAAATTAATTTTTTTTAAGCATTTGGAAAAGAGCAAAAATAATTCACTTAAAACAACAATACCTTTCGAAAAATAATTTTTGTTGTGGTTGACTTATTACTCGTTCATAAATAAAAAGGCGATGCTGTTCGGGTTAAGGTGTGTAAGCAGGGAACTAAATACAACAAAGAGTCACGTGAGATGAAGAACACTGGGTTTATTTGACACAACAGTTTTAATGATATTACAATCAAGTCTCAACCGTAAACTAGACCAACTGAATTTACAAATGAACCGACAAAATGCTCGGACACAAAATTACAACTTTGCAAAAAGTAGTTGCCTGTTCGAACGCTGGAGAACGAGTGAGTGCCTCGCATCCGCGCACACAACGGGCCTCTCCCCCTTAGGGCCGATTCCCCCACATTACCTCACACCTCGCCGTGCCTGGCCCAGAGGGTGCCACCCCCTCTTGCCTAAATTTTGGACCTCATGACGAAAGTGGGTCTAACACCTTGGAAAAGTCCTGATCTTCCTTTCGAAGATATAATTATCTTGGAAATCAGTGAGACTTCACCAAGCGAAGGCTACGAACACGGCCCTATCAGGCGCCCATGTCGTGGTGGCGCAGAGTGGAGGGGTGGGGGGACACGCTCACCCCATTTCCAAAAATGTGCTTGATGCAACTCGCGAGGACACCCCCGCGAACCCCAGAGATCGTGCAGACAAACGCAGAACCCACTTCCTTTTCACCACCATACACGGTGTGATCCCACAAAATCAGACATTCAGAAAAATTCGGATGAAAATTAATGTTTTTACAAATACAGCTGTTACAAAATACAGTTAGTCGCTATGAATTTCAGCTTCACAAACCCTAAAACTTTACAATGTTTTGTTTTCTTGAAATCAGGTAAACAGGAATAACAATCGATTGGTTGAACTTTACAATGCTTTGTATTCGCGAAATCAGGTTCGATGAAACACAAGCTGACGCATACACACCTATTCAAGGGCAACGCAGGCCCAGCTACCTGCTTTTATGACTCAAGACATTTCAAACTAAACCTGACAATATCTACGAGAAGATGGAAGGCTCATTAAAATCGTGCATCGGGCAAACACCCTCTCTTATCATCCCGACCTTGAGAGCGATATCTAGCTAACCGGAACAGATGCAAAGTGAAAGATTTCAGGAAAAACCTCCACTTTCTAGCAATTATCTGAGAAAAGATAGTTATAAACAATATTGAATTGTTTAAACAACTTTTCTGTTAACTTTAATTAATTATTACCTCACTAAGTGAAAAAAGGACAGAAAGGTAAAAATTGCAAAAAACCGCAACTATATAGATGAAGATAGTGATAAACAATGATAATTTGTTTAAACAATTATTTTTGCTAAATCTAGGGTAGGGTGGGGCGAGATGAGTATAGGGTGTAAGATGAGCCACTCAATTTTCTCGCAGGCCATGATTTCTTTTGTAACTATTATTTGTACTAATATCAGGAAGAACGTTATCAAACTTCTTTTTAAAAAATTTTTGGCCTAATGTTGAATACATTTTGAAAAAACTAAAGTAAAAATTTCAAGACTTGTATTCTGCTATTTTGCATTTGTTTAGAAAGTCCAAGAATCACACAAAATCACATATTAGATGTTTTTCCAGTGGTTATTTAGATAGCTTATTTATTAAACCTTAAGTTTTCAACAGATTTTTATATAATTGTAAAACAGAAATAGGTGAAATTTTGATTTTACTTGCAACTGTCATATGGGGCGGAATGAGCCACTGTTCTGGGGCGGAATGAGCCACCTCTTCCTGTGCATTAACCTAACCTCTTGTGTAGCAGTCAGTAGGTTAAGATGCAATGTTTCATTGCATCTTGCGCAGAAAAAGTTTGACAGCTGCACTGTTATAGGTCTGTATTAGAAAATAATATGAGTTGCTGGCAGCCAGAAGAGAGCACTGTTTTTCTGGTATATTTCTTAAGTAACTTTGTTTGAAAACTCGTAAAATGCTATAAAAATGAAAAAATATGGTTGTGGTTGAAAAATACGGCAAAAATATTTTTAAAAACGGCTTAAAACCTCAGTATATATGAAATTCAGCGTCATGTAGTAGACCAGTCTAGTATTTGGGAGTTTTCTTACTGTAGAATTTAACTTTTACTTGAGACAATGTACACGGGTAAGTCGAAAAATGGTTATATTAATTTCTGTAATACAATTATTAAAAGATATGCAGATATCAATCGTTTTTCTATTCAATGTTTGTAGAGTTAGTTACGGTAGAGGTTAGGATTAAGGATTGCATCATTTGAACGTTAAATACTTTAAATGTTTCGTAAATTTTTGAAAAATATGTGTAACATATGTTTTTCTTTCATAATACTCTAACTTAACAGTACTCTTACTTATAAATAATATATAATAAGTCATTTAATTAAGTGGCTCATCCCGCCCCAGGCGTGGGGCGATATGAGCCAAGCGCACTACTTTTTCATTTTCGTTTCTAATGCCGCATATACTTTTTTATTTACTTCTATCTTGGCAAAATTACAATTAAAAATGTTTGTAGAATATATATAACGACTTACTTTCAAGCAATAAATTAACAGATTTTAAATACTGACGTGAAAAAGACAACTATGCTCATCTCGCCCCACCCTACCCTAATTAATTATCAAGTCACGCCTAATAAAAAATAAACAAACAGTTGAAAATTTCAGAAAAAACCGCAACATTCTACCGATTAAGGAAAGAGAATATTATCAACAATGATAATAAATTGTTTAAACAATTATTTTGTTAACTTGAATTCATTATTACTTCACTCCTAATGAAAATTAAACAAAAGGCCAGAAATTAAAAAAAACCGCATCTTTCTAGCATTATTCAATTATAATATTATTAATAATTATAATAAATTGTTTAAACAATTATTTTGTTAACTTGAATTCATTATTACTTCACTCCGAATGAAAAGTGGACAACAACCAGAAATTTTAAAAAAACCGCATCTTTTCAGCATTATTGAAATATAATATTATTAATAATTATAATTAATTGTTTAAACAATCATTTTGTTAACTTTAATTTATTATTACTTCACTAAAGATGAAAATTGGAGAAAAAGCCAGAAATTAAAAAAAAATCCGCATCTTTCTAGCATTATTCAAATATAATATTATTAATAATTATAATAAATTGTTTAAACAATCACTATTGTTAACATTGATGAACTATCACTTCCCTCTAATTGAAAATTGGACAAAAAATGGAAAATTTAAGAAAAAACCGCGTCTTTCTAAGTACATTCTATGAGAAAATTGCTAAAAACAATAATAAATTGTTTAAACAATTCATTAAAATATATAATTTTCAGTATAAAGTAATATTTCATGTATTAGAAACAATTCGCATAAAAAACCGCAAAAAAATCATAATTAGCGTCAAAAACTCGCAAAACTCATTTTTTCACTTATGGGGTTTCTTTGGGACCCTATAAAACATACTTATGGGGTGATATTTGAAAAGTGATATTTTATTCGTATTCTATGGCTAATTGTGAAGAGAAATGTTGAGTTTCAACTCGATTGAGATAATATTGAGGATTCTGAATAAGATTTACAAAAACGTCTTTTTTCTTATGGGAAATACATGTTAAACTTCATGGGGCTTGCGCCACCCCTAAATATCATTTTTTTTTCAAAACAAAAAAAATGGATTTATTTTTGGGTGGATTCGAACAAATTTGGGGGGTGTCCTCATAAAAATTCGAAAACAAATTTTTTGGACCACCTTACTGTACATGCGTCTACATTCGATACCAGATATATAATGTTGGACCTCATACCATAACACAAAATTCTATATATCTTCAGCTGAAGTATCCCGATATAAATTTTTATTTTACAGTATAATGTGCCAAAATATATACCTTTGCATATTGAAGTAGTCTCTTCTATACATTAAACGCTATCGAAAACTGAAAAATCATTATTCTCAATCCACGGATTCTGTAAGTGATGGTTTACTGATTAGACAAGGAATATTTTTTGCAATTTTAGACCTCCTCCCCCCTTCTTATGTAAGATAGTATATTTTCTACTCAATATATCAAGAATATGCCAATTATTTTAACTGCAAAGAAGATTTCAAAAAAAAATTTTAGGAATATTAAAAGATTTGAAAGATCATCTGTGATTTGAAAGGATTTTAACAGATTTTGAGGCATTTCAAAGTACCACTCAGAGAAAAAGTTATGTTGAAACAAAAGCATTGTGTACTTGTCTTGTTTTTTATGAACTACGTGAAATTTTTTTTACACAAACGGAAATATTAGACCCATCAGCATCTGGCCCGGAATTTCACTACATATATTGGGTCGGAAGAGCTCATTCCGGAGTGATTGGCAGAAGGAAACATAGTGCTGCTCTCGAAGATGGGCAACTTGTCTGAACAACACGGCTCAAAGAAAGGCGTAGCAGGATCTCCAAAGAACCTGCTCATCGATATATGTGTCTGCAAAGATGCAGCATCCTGCCAGCGCTGCTTATCGATGGCCTGGATTGACTACCGAAAAGCTTTCGATTCAACCTCCCAAAGACTTATTATCTGTCTGTTGGGAAGCAAGTGTTAATTTATACAATTTAATTCGTAACAGGAAAACCAATGTGCGGAGCATATAGAATTTATTGTAAATGTTAAGTAAATTGTCCCGTAGCTCAGTGAGAACACTGTACTGAAACACGAGGGAACTCTGGTTCAGGTCTCGACGCATGCACTCGTCATTAATTTTTTTCGAATTGATCTTGACCAAGCATTCATATGAAATCACACGCATTCAATTCGCGTTTTTTCAATTCATCTATATAAATGCGTCTTAATTCGTTTAATCGAATCAGAAAACGGGATTCACACGCATTCAAAAATGTTAATTCGCCCCAATCCGTATTAATTCTTTCTTTTTTGCTGGTTTTCTATACAAAGCAGCGGAGGAGGCTGCTGAAATACTTGGCCTTGACTTCAATGTCAGGCATAAGCAAAATGCATTAAACATTATCCATCTTGAGTACTCGCTCCTGAAGGCCTGGATGAAGAAAGGACAGAAGAAAAACTAGCGCGAATAGCTCCTCGACAAGAAGACGCACGGCACCTTGCACAGAAATTAAATGTGAAGGATCAGTCAATTGCGGGCAACATCCAGAAGGCGGTCGTCCTTGGGTCGCTTGGTGTCCTCAGGATGTTCGAGACCTATCTCACGGTCGTGAGACGTGGTTACGGCTAAGACGTTGCTGCGATTTCACCGGGAGCTGGTGCAATTTTCCAGAATGACACCCGCTCCCGGTGAAATCCCGCGGTTGTCCTTATGACAAACTTTTAACTATATATACACTACCGTCGGTAATTGTCGGTACGATCAACAAAAGTATTATTAAAAATCACTGCTGACTTTGAAACGCGATTACTCGTTCAAAAATGGAGCGAAAAACTTTTTTAAAAAACTGTTGGACAGCTTATCGAATTAAGCGTAAATTGAGCCCTAATAGAAGTATTGTTGACCTCTTGGAGTTGTAAAAAAAATCTCAAATTCATACCAATTAGTCTTTGAAGTCTTATCTTTAATTTAAGCTGATAAAACCTCAACAATCTTTACGGGTTCTCGAGATACGACTAAAAATGTCCAAGCGTGTCCAGGGTGTCTAGCGTTTCTTCAAACAAAAATTCCAGGACTTTTCCAGGTTTTCCGGGACAAAAAAAAACATTTTTCCAGGTACTTTTTTACAGTAAAAAAAATACTTTCCACGAAACATAGTAGAAATTGTAGGTCTAGTGGAACAAAAAAGTGTCATATGCGAAATATCTCATATGCCCCTAAAATCTGATTTTATAGAGAAAAAAAACGTTTTTTTTTTGGGCATTGTTCATTTTATCAAGGTGAAATATCACGACGCTAAGATAGAAAATATTCAAAGTTTCTCTTTTTTCAGCTTCAAAAACAATTTAATGAAACTTTTAAAATTCAATATTTTTTCATGTTTATAATATAAAAGCGAGTTCAACACCGTGTGTAATGAGATTTTTTTTTAGAATTGTTTGAACTTTGACTGAGTTATCGAATTTTAAGCTAATTTAGGTTTATTTTCAATAAAATAATAAAATTGTCAACAAATAAGTTGTTTTTTGAACCAAATTGTTGAGTTTTCAACCTACAAAGATGAATTTTCAACTAAATGATCGAATTTTAAACAGAAAAGATTAAAATTCAACCAAAAACCGTTTCATGTCCAACGAAATAATTGAATTTTTTGGAAGGCAGTTTAATTCTTAACAAAAAAGGTGAATTTTAAATCCAAAAGGACGAATTTTCTGTCGAAATGGACGAATGTTCAACAAAACAGTTGAATTTTTAACCAAAATGGATGATTTTTTAACAAAATACTTGAAATTAGAAAAATGAATTTCCAACCAGATAGTCTTGTTTTGAAAAAAAAAATTAAACTTTAACCAAAAATAGTTGAATTTTCAAAACGAAAATTGGAATTTCCGACAAAAAGACGAGTTCATAACGAACAATTAAATAGTTGGTATTTAAACAACAACAAAAAACGAATTTTCAACAAAATATTTAAATTTTCAACCAGAGTTGAATTAAAAAAAAAAAAAAATAAATTTCAAAGAAATATTTCAATTTTTAACCAAATAGTTTAACTTTTTACCTACAAAGATGAATTCTTAACCAAAACGACGAATTTTCTACAAGGAAAATTAATTTTCTACCAAAAAAGACAAATTTTCAACAAAAGACATCAATTCGCAAACATATAATTTAATTTTCAACTAAAAATGATTAATTTTCAGTGAAAAAAATTTCAAATAAAAAGGTGAATTTTGAACCAGAGATGGATAATAAAGATTTTTTTAGCCAACAAGGGGAAGGCCTCAAGTATGAAACTGAAATCGAGTTCGCATGACGATAATTCGAAAGATTATCGAATTTCATTCGACACGTGTCACGGCTTTTTT
>CAKNYM010036512.1:1026-19020 GCA_932195095.1 Andricus curvator | reverse complement strand
CCCCCCGACTTAACTTAACTGGTGCGGTGTGTTTCGTGGACAGCGGCACATTGATAATGCGCCACTCGGGGAGTTTGTGCACTACGCACCGTACCAAAAACATTGACTCCCCATATTTCACGTCCCACAGTGAAAAAGTTGAGGGAATGCCATCATTTGACATGCGCAACTTTTTGATTTCAGCGTATTCCCGTCCGGCGGACGAGAAAAACCCCCACCCAGAATCGTGCAGTTCCCGCTCCGAGATTAGGACGGGAATACGCGAAAATCGTCCGATTTTGAATAAAATTGTTACAAAAGATTCTGGAAGATTTCAAGGCAATTTTTATAATTTTGAACAATTAACAAAAATCACGAAAAATTCCAATTCATTCAAAACATAGTTTTGGAACTTCAAAATATAATTTTAATATTGAGAAGATTTAAAAAAAAAAATAAAAGAAAATGTACATTTTTGAAAAAAATTCATTTTTGTGGTTGAAAATTTAAATCTATTTTGTTTTTATATTTGTTGTTTTTTATGAGGAAATTAATTTTATATGTTAAAAATTCATCTTTTTGATTGAAGATTGAACTTTTTTTTTTTAAATTCGTTGTTTATCGGTTGAAAATTTAACTATTCTTCCAACTTCGGATTTTTTCTCGGAATTCATAGAAATCTTTCTCAAAAAGTTTCTAAATTTGCTGTTCAAAATCATTAAAATTCTACATTTTGTTTTAATTTTTTTAAAGTCTTTTGTAGTCATAAATTATTTTTGAATATTTTGAATTTCTGAGATGCTTTTTCACTAATTTTGTAACTGTACAAAATTGCAAAATTTTGTTTTAAAATCTTTTAAACTTTGAAACATTAAAAACATTTTTTTAAGTTTATTTCAGATAAAATTTATCAACAAAAAATGTCATGTGAGAGTTTCCCGGAAATCGTAAAATCGTAAGAAAATGTTTTCATAATTCCTAAAACAAAACATCGTTTTTTGAAATTGACAAAATTTATTGAAGCACAAATCGGTCGGAAGGCTAATTATAATTGAATAAGTTTTTTATTATTTGTTTTATAAAAAACATGGAAGACCTGAAAGTCATGAAATTTTGAAAAAAAATTCTGGAAAAACTGGAAAAGCATGGAATTTTGAAAAAAATTGCTAGATTTTTTTTTATTCAAAGGTTAACTTAAAAGACTATTAATCAAAGTCTTAACAAATATTTCAATACATCACAGCGAAAAATGGTAGAAAATTAAAAATTTGTATTGAAAATTTTTTTAACCATATTTTTTAATTTCGTTGTGTTTTGGAAGATAATAAATTCAACTATTTAGTTAAAAATTCCTTTTTTTGCATTCTCATCCGAAAAGGTATTAGATTTGTGTAAAATTTGCCGGGGGGGGGGGGCCCAGTTTTTGTCAAAAGTCCACGTTTTGAGACACTCTGAACCCGAAAAACAGGTTTTTACCAATGTGTCTTTCTGTATGTATGTATGTATGTATGTATGTATGTATCTATGTATGTATGTCTGTCTTTCTGTGAGCACGATAACTTTTGAAAAAATTAATCTATTACACTGGCCTTTCGTACACTATTTTTGTATCAAAAACTAAAGGTTAAGTTCGTTAAACAGCTATTTTGGATGAAAATTCAAAAAGTTTGAGCATTTTGAAAATTTTTGAGCCCATTTTTTTCAAGATATACAAATTCTATGTGCGGTTATTCATAGTACTCGGAAAGGCTTTTTGGTAGAAAATAAATCTTCTTGTTTGGAAATTTAAGTATATTTTTTCAAATATGTTGTTTTTTGGTAGATAATTAATTTTTTAGGTTGAAGTTTATCTTTTAGATTGTAAAGGTAACTTTTTGAAAATAAATTGTTTTTTGGTTTAAAATTTAACTGGTTAAAAAGTGATTTTTGGGTTGAAAATTTAAATATATGTTCTTTCAAATGCGTTGTTTTTTGGTAGAAAATTAATTTTGAAGGTTAAAAATTAATCTTTTTGACTGAAAATTTAACTATTTTTTGCAAATTCCTTTGATTTTGTTTGAGAATTCAACTATTCTATTTGCTTTTTTATTTGTTCAAGATTAACCTAAATTATTAATTTTTTTCTTGATTATAATTGATAAAAATATACGGGCTCCCGTTTCCGGTACCGAGTAGTAAAGTACGCGTGTTTGTTCTGTGCTATCTTTTTTGGTTTGGCGACGAGTGTGGAGGTGTGATTGAGGCGAAAGGTGGTGAGGGTGGTCAGTGAAGTGAAGGGGTTGTGTGGAAGTGTGGGGAGGCTGTTTTGTAAGGTTAAAAGTGTTAGGAGAAGAGCTGAAAGTGATAATTTGGAGGTTAGTTGTGGAGAACGGAAAAGTGAGAGAGAAGATAGGGGACAGCAGATCGGTAAGATAGGCCAGCATGTTTGTTGCGAGGAGCCCAGTGGGGCCCGACAGAGGGCAGCAGGTAGACAACAACCCCGGTGCTGATGATCTGAAGGTGTTCGCACAAGAAAATCCGTTGCAGTGGGCTGGTAAAGTCTCACGAACGTGCCGCCCGCGCACGAACACATGACGCCAACCAATCACGTGCAACCTGCCGTGCTGCTACGTTATGTGGCAGCACTTACTGAAGTGCATTGCGAACTAGTTTAAGTAGCGAGGTACTTGCGTGCGTCACCGCTCGGAAGGCAGTAGCACGACAGGTTGCACGGTATGGATAGGGAAAGACAGGATGTGGATAAATGGGAATGTGTGGATATGGGATAATAAGGAAGAAAAATTGAGTGAAGTGTGTAGGAAAGGCCCATGGCGACGAGATGAAGAAGTGAAGACTAAGAATACAAGGGAGGAGGTATTGGAAACACTAGAGGGTGAAATAAAAGAAGGAGGAGAATACGTAGCGACGGGGTTTCCACAAAAGTAGGGAGGGGACATAATGATGAAAGAAGGGAGAAAGGAAGGAAAAAAGAAGTGAGAGTAGCGTTTTGGAACGTATCAGGGCTAATGAATAAAGATGAAGGTTTCTGGGAAGAGTTGAAGAAATGGGATGTAGTGATGCTGAGTGAAACCTGGGTAGATGAGAAGGAGTGGAAGAGAGTGAAGAGGAAGTTACCCAAGGGATATATGTGGCAGATGCAAGGGGCAAAGAAAGATAAGGGAAAGGGAAGAAAGAAAGGGGGTATGGTGTCAGGAGTGAGGAAGGAATTGGTAGGAGAAAAGAGAATAGAAAATGGGATTTGAGAAAACAGATGGAGTAATGACGAGAATGGTGAAGATAGGAAAAAGAAAGGTGAGGATAGTTTGCGTTTACAGGAGAAGGGGAGAAGAAGAAGGTTGGAGTGTGATTAGGAAATGGGTGGCGAAAAAGGATGACGAATCGGTGTTGATAGGAGGTGATCTGAATGCTCGGACGGGGGAACAAGCAGGAGAAATATGCGATGAAAACAGTGAGACTTTCAGGAGAAAATCGAAACACAAACAGGTGCACCAGGAGGTTAGGACTCTGTTGGAAATTCTGGGAGAAATAGGATGGTTTATTTGCAATGGGAACTCGGAAGGGGATGAGGAAGGCGAGATTACGTTTGCAGGGAAAGGGGAAACAGTGATTGACTACATTCTGGCCGAGGAAAGGGTAAGGAGGCTGTTGAAAAGAATGGAAGTAGGGAACGATATAGGGTCAGAACACTTCCTGGTCATTGCAACGCTGAAATGCGGGAATTGGGGAAGAGAGGGAAGGAAGAAGGAGGGAGCGACAAGGAAAAAAGGAAATATGGGTAAATGGGGAGCTGATAAGCTAAGAGAATATACGGAAAGAATGGAAGAAGAGAATGGTTTGATTGAAGATGGGGGAGGCGTGGATGAGATTTTGTGTAAAATGAGGGGAAGGGTAGAGAAGATAGTGGAAGAAATTAGGCCAAGTGAGGAATAAAGAGGGCAGACGAGAGGATGGTGGGATGTGGAATGTGTAGAGAGTAAAGAGCGTATAAAGTTAACGTTAAAGAAGTGGAGAAGAGGAGAGATAGACAAAAAGGAGTATAATAAGAGAAAAAGGGAACACGAGAAATTATTGGATGTAAAACGACAGGAAGAGAAGGTGAGGTACATGAAGGAGGTAGAAAAAGCAATAAAGGAACGAAGGGAATGGGAGCTGATCAATAGAGAAAGGAGTGAATGGAAAGGAATCAATGAAGAGATAAGTATGGATGAATGGACGGCAAATTTCAAGAAATTGCTAGGTGGGGTGGATAGCAAGGTGAGGGCGGATGGTAAAAAGATCAAGGAGGTAGGAATAGAAGGTGGGAATGAGTTGACCAGAGAGGAGGTGAATCAAGCAATTGAGAAGTTAAAACGAAATAAGGCGACAGGAGAGGATGGGATGGAGAATGAAGCGTTGAAATTTGGCGGAAGGAGGGTTACAGAAGAGATTTGGGAAGTATGTAATAAAGTATGGAGAGGGGAAGGATGGCCGAAGGAGTGGAGAACAGGTTTTATAGTTCCTTTATTAAAGAAAGGAGGGGGGGGAGTGGAAGATTATAGAGGAATCACTCTCATGCCAGTAACGTATAAGATTTACGCGGAGGTGCTTAGGAAGAGATTAGAAGAACAGGTAGATGAAAAAGGAAGTATTCCACACAATCAAACAGGATTCAGGAAGGGGATGGGGACAGTGGATAACATTTTCGTACTCAATTATTTAGTCAACAGGAACCTGGGACAGAAAAAAGGAAAACTGGTCGCACTCTTTGTAGATTTTAAAGCAGCTTTCGACTCGGTGAATAGGAAAGTTTTGTGGAAGGCAATGAAAGAAAGGGAGGTGGACGAAGATTTGATTGAGAGGATCAAAGAGGTCTTTACGGAGACAAAGACAAGGGTGAGGATCGGGGAACAGAAAGGAGAGGAGTTCTGGACAGGGAGGGGTCTTAGGCAACGGTGCCCGCTAAGCCCGTTGTTGTTTAGCATATTGTTAGCACACCTAGAAGAGAAAATGGAAAGGAAAGGTAAAGGGGGTATAGTTCTAGGAAATAAGAGAATATACTCGTTAGCGTACGCGGACGATGTGGTGCTTCTGGCAGAAAATGAAAGTGGAATGAACTTGCTAATGAAAGGATTCGAAGAGTACGTGAGAGCGAAAGACTTGACAATAAATGTGACGATGACAAAGATAGTATGTTTCAGGAAGAGAAAGAATGAAGTAAAGTATGGATGGAAGATAAATGGGGAAATGGTGGAAATGGTAGAAGAATTTTGTTATTTAGGATTCTGGTTCGAAGCGGGAGGTAGAAGTGAGCTGCAAGTGAAAAAAAGGATGGAAAGTGCGAGTAAGGTGATGGGTCAAGTATGGGGGATTGGAAAACGAAGATTCAAAGAGGACTGGAAGATGAGAGTATGGCTGTTTGATTCACTGGTATGGTCTGTGATGTGTTATGGAGTGGAGATTTCGGGATGGAAGGAGTACAAAAAAGTAGAAAACATGCAAGAGAGATTTCTGAGATGGATTATGGGAGTGAGCTGAAACTGCCCAGGTTATATGTTGAGAGAAGAAACAGGGAGAGAGAAATTGGTGATAAGGCAGAGGAAAAGAGTATGGAATTTTGAAGAGAAACTTAAAAGTGGTAAGGGAAGCTAAGTTGCACAAGCATGCGTGCAGGAAATATTAGATAGAGAGAGGAGAGGAAACACGGGACTTTCAAGATCGGAGGAGAAGAGATGGAAAGTTAGAAGAGAATGGAGAATGTGTGACGATGGGAGGCAGTGGCAGGTAGTAGAGGGGGAAATGAATAAGAAGCAGGAAGAGGAAAGGTGGGAAAAGATTATGGAGTCGAAATATAATAAATGGTATAGATTCATCAAGATAGAAGGGGTTCCCGAATATCTAGGGAAATTGAAAAAGAAGTGCAGGTGGTCCAGGATGATACGTTTCAGAATGGGAGAAGGTATGAATGAGTGTAAATATTGGATGAGTGAAGAAATGGAAGTGTGTAGGGTATGTGGGTATGAAAGGGAATCTTGGGAGCACGTGTTGGAGCGATGTACAGGGGAAGAGGAAGGGGGAAAAAGCGTGGTAGATAAAGTTAGGTGGATACTGAACGGTTATGGACAAGGGGAAAAGTGGGTTAAGAGCTCGGAAGAGAGAAGGGAAGAGAGAATGCATGGGAGGGGAGAAAATCAAAATCCAAATATGTATATGGAAAATTAGTGTTGCGTGTCTTTTAAAAGCTTAAAGAGTAATGGTAAGAGGACACGGAAGCCATGGAAGGTCTCGCGCATTTGCTAGATAATAGTAACTAGCTAGTAAGATAATGGTTAAGAACTTGTAAATAATAAAAAGACGAAGCGATTATCGATTAAGATAAGCATAAGGCATAGTGGTTAAGTGAAATTGTAAAAGATGTAAAGGGAACGGAGCCCTCAAACCCGTAAAAGGCAGAGTAATAAAATACAACAGATTAAAATATAAATTTTTTTAATTCGTGGTTTTTTTAATAGAAAATTAATTTTCAAGGAAAAATTTTGATATTTTTTATTGAAAATTGAACTATTTTTTGAAAATTCGTTGTTTTGCTTAAGAAAATTCACAATGATTTAAAAAAAATTAATTTGAAGAGTATATTTAAAAGATTTCAACATAATACATTTTCTTAAGCATTTGAAACATAGTTTTGATACTTTAAATAATAATTTTAATATTGAGAAGATTTTAAAAAAAATTAAAAGAAAATGTACATTTTTTAAGATTTGGAAAGGACATTTTTGATTCTTTTTAAGAATTTTGAAAGGTTTCAAGAAAATAAAATTTGTTTCTCAAGATTCCGGGGAAAGTTTTTAATGTTTTTTTTCCATTGGAAAAATAATTTGTAAAGATAATTGAAAAATATTTTTTAACATTTCAGTAAATGATACAACTGAAGAATCACAAAAAAGAGTTTTATCAATTATTTTAGTAAATGACGGTGAAAAATGATAGAAAATATAAATGTTTATTGAAAATTAGTTGTTTTTTTGTTGTTCAAGACGTAACATATTTTTTTGAAATTTTCATTTCTGGTAGAAAATAATTCCTCTTGTTTAAAAATTCATCTTTTGTATCAAAAATTTAATTACTTGGTTAAAAATTCATTTTTTTGATTGCAAACTTAATTATATTTTTTAAAATTCTTTGTTTTTTGGAAGAAAATTAATCTTCTAAATTAAAAATTTATCTTTTTGATCGGAATTTCAATTAATGTTTTGAAAAATCGTTGTTTTTTAGAGGAAAAATTAACTATTCTTACAACTGATTCCGCATTTTTTCTCGGAATTTATAGAAATCTTCTGAATAAAAAGGCAGCGGCTTTTCTTAAAATTTTAATAGTCGATTTTCTCAAAAAAACACACACTTATATTCTTTGCCAATTTTTTGTTGAATTTGTACTATTAGAAGGAAAATACCTAGGGAGTTTTGTGTGGTACAAAATTAACAAAAAAATGACCAGAATCTGGAAAGAAATCTTGAATACCTCAATAAGGTGAAAAGTTATAAAAGTTTAAAGAAAAAATTGCGGGTTTTTTTTAAACAAAGCAAAAAATTCAAATACGCATAACTTCATAAAAATATTTGTTTGGCAAATCGCAAAAATACGTATCGCCTAATTTCGTCTAAAAAAATAACATCGTTTGTCTTCGAGAGATTCTGCGACTTCAAGTGTAGAACTCGCCTGATTTGAAATGGATTCGGCCCTTTGAAAATTTTATATGAATCTTAAGAATATTCTCTTGAAACCATTCAAAATTCTTAAAAAGCTTCTGAATTGGTTTAAAATCTTTAAAAATCTACGTTTTGTTTTAAGTCTTTTGAAATCTTTTCAAGTTTAAAATTACCTATTTTTTAATCTTTTGAAGAATTTTAATCTTAAAATCTTTTGAACTTTGAAATGTTTGAAAATCCTTTTTAAGGTTATTTTAAACATAATTTATGAAATTTTCCTCAAAAAAACAACTTTTGTTGAAATTGGCCAAGTTCATTGAAGCACATTTCGGTCGAAAGGCTGAGTAACTGAGTATGTTATTTATTATTTGCTTTATAACAAACGTGGAATATTAATCTACATTATTAGTTTATTTATTTTTTATTAATTATGATTAATTTTTTTTTCAAATTCGTTGTTTTTTTGGTAGAACATTAATTTTCAAGGTCAGAAATTCATCTTTTTCATTGAAAATTTAACTATTTTGTGAAAATTCGTTGTTTTTGGTTGGAAATTTAACTATTATATTCGCTTTTTTTTTTGTTAAAAAATTACCTTCTTAGTGTAAGACTTTTCCCAGCCTCACGGAACGTAAGCTGGGGCAACGCTACCCAATTGCCGCGACAACGCAGGTACAGAAAGTAATTTTAAATTTGCACTTACCGTGCTGTCAGGCACCAGACACCTCTTCGGCGTTACTCCAAAATGTTAACGAAATTTAAATATTAATTAGACTAAATAAAAACAGACCGACTTAAGCTAGCTCACGGAGAGGGATTTGTGAGGGCGAGAAAAGTACTTCGAACGTTAATATTAAAAGGAGTTAATATGAAATTTAATTAAATTAAAATAATAATGATTACATGAATGCTGATTTGCGAATTTGTACAAGAGGATTTAAACCCGAACCATGGTTTAGCCGATCCGACCTTCTTTAGTCAGTAATGATTAGCAATCCAAACCTCATTATTGCATCAATTATTTAATACACTAAAAGAGCGTAACCTAATTTTAAATAAAATATTTCCCACCAAAACTTGCTTAATCCTAACATCTCAAAGAATTTTTCCCTAAAATAACGGGTCCATCGCACCAAACATGGTGTCTGCCCGTATTAGCTCGATTACCCTCCTAGTTTAAGATTTAACCTACAAACTCAACTCAACCCTTATACTCATAAAAACTCAGAAAAACAAAACGAGAAGCAGAGGAATGACGCCTACCTTAATTCCAGAATACACGAGTTCTCCTCTCAGTCAAGTAACGCCAGTCCGGCAAAATGGACTCGTCTCGTAGGCAAGCGATAATTTCCAAAAGATCCTTTTAGATAACTACACAAGAAAAGCTTAACGGACGATGGCCGACACGAAACTGAGCTCCTGCGTCCTCTCCAGTTGCCAGTTCCTTCCCGCTCGCGCCCAATTCTCTGTCCAGCCGGTGCTGCCCTCACAAGCTCGATTTCCAGGACTCAAGTCGATGGAATTCGGACCGTTCCGGTATGTGGAATGCCTGCCGGCACAAGATGGATGCTCCCATGTGTTTTGACAGGTATCAGGTCCGGCATGGCCTGATATCTTGACAATACTCCTTTCGGTTGAGATCATTTCTGGGAGTCTGCAATTATATCCGAATGGGCCCCGTAATAATGTGTAGTGTGACACGACCGTGGATGAGTGTGGTCAGCTTGGCCTACTGAGGTTTTGCGGGTGGTAGGGTGACATGACCAGTGAATGAACACCCCCCAGTGAATGAACATTGTTATGATAAGTCAAAATATTAAGACTACCCAGATAACAAACGTGCCCGGACCATAAGCTGCCCGATGGGCTTCGGACCGCGTGCTTGCAATAAGGCATCGCATGGTCGGTAAAATGTGCAGGAGACCGACGTGCGTGCACAATGGCTCGCTCTCCGCCAGCACGCCTGTCGGTGTGAGGGGAATGTTAGCAGCACGATTAGTCGGGACTGAGGGCAGCCATGTAATATGCGCCGAGTGAGTGCGCAGAAACAAATTGCTACTTTCGTTGTGTGGTCGTTATGTGTCGTTAACATTGCGGTGTTTGATGTGATTTGACGATCGGCCCTTTGTTCAAGGCGAACTCATTATACATTTTTTGTGCGAGAATTTCAGGTAAGACTAACTTTTCTATTCCTATTTTCGTTTTTTGTTGTTATAATAATTGCAAATTTCGATACCTGCATGATTTTCCAAACGGCCATTCGAAAATCCTGCCAGCTTTTTCACAGGTTAAATTTTCTAACGGTTTTTCCTTTTTGTCATAAAACTATAAAGACATTTTTTATAGGTAGAGCACTTTCTTTCGGGATTAAAGGACCGATATTGTTTAGAGTTACACTTTTGGATCGAGCAGTCGAACTTTGATGAGATTTTCAATAATTGCTTAGTTTGAAAGCAAATGTCGACGTAGCGTTGGTAAACGAGTTCTCCAAAGAGAAGAGAAATTCAATACCGTATGTACAAATCCCTAACTAAATCCATTTACTTCAAAACTAAAATAATTGAGGCACTGAAAATGACAACTAGGAAAACCCCAAAAGTGAAAGAGTTCAGGATAAGCAAAAAAAAAACGTTTCTTGTGATAGGAATCAAAACAGAAAATTCTGAAAAAATCACTTGAGACATCGAAATATGTCAAAAAATACGCATCCTATGAAAAAAATATCCATAATAAAAACTTTTGATTTTCGAGGGGGAAAAGCGAATTTGAAAAAATTTAGCCCCCCCCCCCCAGGAGGCAGGAGTGGGGGTCACTTTGTAATTTCAAATAGGAACCCCAATTTTTTATCACAGATTCAGATTTTCCTTTACGAAATACGTAAGTTTTATTCGAAAATTTTTTTTATTCGAATTTTTGATTCCCCACCCCCCTCCTGGGAAGTGGGATGGGGTATTTTTTTCAAACTCGCTTTTCCCCCTCAAAAATAAAAAGTTATTATTACGAATATTTTTTTCATAGGATTCGTATTTTTTGAGATATTTCGATGTCTCAAGTTTAAAAAAACACCCTGTATAGTGGTCCCTAATTAGCCATACATTCAAGGTTCGCAAACATTTACAAAAATGTGTTCAAAATAGGGGGGAGGGAAAACGAAATGGTCTTTACATGTGGTTGGCATTCTCAATTATCACACGTGGCAGAAAACATAATAGTTTCATCTCATCACTTCTGATTAAGAGGGAGGAAAAACAAAATGGGCTTTATCTAGTTGTCATTCTCAATTATTTGAAACAAATCACAAATGAATTTATAAATGTTATTTTATTATAGTTGAAAATTCAACTGTTTTAAATTGAAAATTAAAATCTTTTTTGGATAAAATAAGAACGACTACCTTTTTCTTTCAGAATTCATCTTTTTGGAAAATAAATTTTTTACTGATAATCTAACTATTCCAGTTGAAGCTTTAACTATTTTTTTTAAATTATTTTTTGTTTTGTTTTGAAAATTATTTTTTTAACTGAAAATGTAACTATTCCAACTAAATATTATATAATTATAGTTGAAAATGCATCTCTTTGGTTAAACATAAAAATTTTCAACTAAAAATTTAACTATTCAATTTTTGGTTGAAAATTCTTATTTTTTAGTTGAAAATTCGTATTTTTTGGTAGAATTAATCTTCTTGGTTAAAAGTTCATCTTTTTGGTCTAAAATTCAATTTCTTTAGTGAAGGCTTCATCATTTTAGTTGAAAATTCATCTTTTTGGCTTGAATCTGAATTATTTCAGTTGAAAATTCATCTCTTTGGTTGAACATTAATTTTTCAACTGAAAATTTAACTATTCTATTTCTGATTGACAATTTACCTTTTTTAGTTGAAAATTCATGGGTTTTGTATAAACAATTTCTTTTGTTGGTAGAAATTAATCTTCTTGTTTGAAAATTCATCTTTTTAGTTGAAATTTAAACTTTTTGTTAAAAATTTATCTTTGTGATTTACCATTAATCTATTTTAGTTTATGAATCATTATTTTAGTTGAAAATTCATGTATCTTCTTGTTTGAAAATTAATATTTTGAATGAAAATTCAGGTATTCCAGTTAAATATATTGATCATTGTAGATGAAAATTCAACTATTTGGTTGAAAGTGAAACTCTTTTTATCAAAATTCATCTTTTTCGTTAAAAATTAATCTATTCGAGTGGAAGATTCATAACTTTAGTTGAAAGCTCATCATTTTGTTTGAAAATATTTTTTTTTGTGGGAAATTAATTTTTTTAACTGAAAAATTGAACTATTCCATTTTTGGTTGTAAAACTGATATTTTTTAGTTCAAAATTCAACTATGTGGTTGAAAAGTGATCCTTTTAAATTTAAAATTCATCTGTTTGTTTGAGAATTTATGTATGTCTTTTTTGGTAGAAAAATAATATTTTTAGATGAAAATTCAACTAATGGGTTAAAAAATCATCTTTCTTGTTGAAAATGCAATATTTTTACTTGAAGAGTTAGGAATTTGAAGCTTCTTAAATTGAATTTAATAATACCCCACATTAATTTTACCTGAATACGCACAGAGTTTTAGCATTAGAATTAGACGATACAATACAAATTTGTGTGAATTATCATTCAAATTCATAAACTTTAGTGATAAATTTGAGAAATGATTAATTATGTTTTCAGTATTAGTTAATTATTTGATTAGTCGATGGTACTAATATATTTAAGAATATCTTGTGATAAAATTTGTCAACTCTTTCTAAATTGAATATATTAATTAAATCCCTAGAAATTCATAAAAGGAAACATTTATAATCAAGTTGTGAAACTGGATACTTATTCCACTCAATTGTTTTAAAAATAGCGAAATATTTGAATGGCTCTATACTATGCAAAATTATATCTGGAAAAACCTGCAATTGTCAGGGAATTTTTTTGTAGGATTTGAGTAGACACCCTGTAAACTATCAAGATGCTTTAATTTTTCAGTCTGATAAATATGTATACAAGTATACCACAAGAACTCGGGTTCCTTTCGAGAGCAGTTTCTGGAATAAAAAAAAGAGATAAAAGTTTCTTAAAGAATCACGTTACTTTCATACAAGCTATATTCCATTTGTTCGCTCTAACGGAAATTGACCTTGAAAAATAATAACATCATCACCTGAGAAGACTTAGCGTAAAACCTACTCTTAAGACCATGTAAAGATAACTCTATAAGGAACCGGAATTCTCTTGGGAAGCAGTATGTCAGTAATACATCAGTACCTCCATGTACAAATTCGCGTTATCGCTCTAAACTCACTTAAACGCCCAAAGGACATTTCATTGAATTTAGTAAACTTTTTAAAAGTATTTTTACATTCTCATCCTAATGAGAATGTATTGGCTTTATGTAAAATTTTACTTAGTCGGTTTTCATCAAATCTTCACGTTTTGAGAACCCCTGAGTCAGAAACAACGATTTTTACGAAGGTGTCTGTCTGTCTGTGATCTGTAGGCACGATAAACTTCGAAAAAATGATCGGATTGGATTGAGCTTTGGCACACTTTTTTAAGACCTAAAAGAAAAGGACAAGTTGTTTAGCCAGCTATTTTGGATGAAAATTCAAAAGATTTTTTATCTATATACTTGAATAATTTATTAATCTCATTAAATTTTTTAGCACGACCACTTGCTTCGCATAGGGGTGTCAAAACTGAAAGAGTTCTTGCATTGCGCTCTGAAGGAAGTCATGTCTGACGAATTGGTGACCAAATTTACGTGGCACAGAACGAAAGATACGGAACAGTTTGGAGACACGAAAGTCTCTAATACATTGTACCGTGAATATTTTGAATTACTTCAAAGTAATTGTGAGTCATTTTTAGGAATAGTAATTTCCTGTTACTAAATTGTCTTCTTTCACATTTTTAGAAGCGGCTTTGAAGTGCCCTTTATTTCCTGGTCCAGAAAGTAAGGACACTTTCAAACATGTTATGCTTGAAGTACGAAACAGAGGTTTCGAAACAGACAGAAAAGTGCAGGAGTACAGTCAACGCCCAACTTGCAGAGTGAAGAGATAGAAGAAATTAATCGGCAAATTAGGGAGTTTACTGAAATCATTTTTTTTAAATCTTTTATAAGTATTCGGAAATCCTTTCAAGTTTCAAAATATTGTTAATCACTACAAAACTTCGAACATCTCTAAATATCATTTAAACGGACCGGAACTTTTCTTAAAATTTTCAAAAATCTTTAAAAATTAAAAAAATTTCCTCAAGATATTCCGGATTTTTTCTCGGAATTTTCGAAATCTTGTGAAATGTTTAATAATCTTTTCAAATTTTCATATGAATCTTAAGAATATTCTTTCATTCTCTTGAAACCTTTGAAAATTCTTTAAAAGTTGCTAAATTCGTTGTTCGAAATCATTAAAAATCTACATTTTGTTTTAATTTGTTTTGAAATCTTTTAATTTATATACTTTCAAACTAGAAGCAAGATATCCTTTATCTTTAAAGTTGTATCACAAGATTTCGCATACATTGTTGTCGAAAACCTGACTGTTCGCATTCTGTTGAATATGACTTTTAGTGGCTGTTTTCAGTTTGTTCTTTGCTGAGATTTCAAAATTTTTAAAATATAATATCGATTTTTCAAGATTTTGATTTATAAAGATTTAGGAAGATTTCAAGATAATACAAACATTCTCTTAAGGTCCCTGGGAAATTGAAAATAATTTTTTATTTTGATAAATTAATTTTAAGCGAATATTCGAAAACATTTTAAGACATTTCAGAAACTTAAAAAAAATTGTCAACAAAAATCTGGAAGATTTTAAGGCAATTTTTATAAATTTACATAATTAAAAAAAAAATTCTAGAAAAATTCGAATTCATTTGAAACATAGTTTTCAATCTTTAAAAAATAATTGTAATATTGAGAAGATTTTTAACAAATTAAAAGAAAATGTAGATTTTTGAAGATTTTGAAATCAAAAGTTTGGAACCATTTGAAGAATTTTGAAATGTTTCGAGAAAATAAAAAAAATTTCTTAACATTCCTGGGAAAGTTTTTAATGTTTTTTTTTTATTTTGAAAAAATAATTTTTAAAGAAAATTGAAAAATGTTTTTAAGCACTTTTAAACAATTCAAAAAATGAGACGACTGAAGAATCCCGAAAAGGAAAATTTAAAAACCGTCATTTCTTGACAGCATTGTAAGTCAAAGTGTGGATTTGTTTTGAAAGCGCGAGAGGAATCTTCGAGTCTTGTCACCTCTACTTCATAGAACCGACGGAGAGTTTCCGAGAAATGTAACTCCCCAAACAAATGAAATAAAAATAGAATAGAAACTCTTTAAAATAGGCTTTCTTGAAAGCTTATTATTTTTTTTCCAATTAGAATCATTTTTAATACAAAATAAAAATTTCGAATAACTGTTTATTTGTTAAAATATTTGAACACTTAAATTCGAAAAAGTATATTTCGAGATTTGCTAACAAGAAATCACGTTTTATCAGTTTGTTTTAAAAGTTATATAAATATAATTTGCCTAAGATTCTGGAGAAAATTCTAAAAGATTTTTGAAGATTTCACATACGTCGAAAAAAAATCTGGAAAGTTTTGAAGTAATTTTTTTTTTATTTTACGGGATTTACAAAATATTAGGAAAAATTAGAGTCAGTTTAAAAGATATTTAAGACTTTACGAAGTTTTGCAGAAATTTTAGAATATTTTATCAATTTTCGGAACACTAAGTTTTAAAATATGTAATCTCTTCAAAACTCAAATGTTTGTTAAAATTCTCAAAAATTAAAAAAAATGCTTTGAACCCGTCTTAAGAAAATTTGTGTATTCTTTCAAAATTCTTAAGAAGCTTCTAAATTTTTTTGCAAACTACTAAAAAATGTATGTTTGGTTTAAAGTGTTTGAAAATTTTCAAATTTTAAATTATTTTAACATCTTTTGAAAACTTTAAAACCTTTGAAATATATTTTTAAATAATTTACTTTTCCTACAAAATGTTTTGATTGTTTAAAAATCTTTTAAATTCTGTTCTAAATAAATCATTCTAAAATCTAAATCATTTGAAACTTTCCCAAAAATCTTCTTATCGGTACCGTTAACTATTTGTTTACGGGTACCGACAGTTTACAAATTTCGTAAATTAGGATATTGTAAGTTTTTGTCAACTATTTCATTTTTCTTATCTCTTTAAAAGTGTAAAAAAGTTTACAAATTGTATACTGCGGCAGCAAATTGTTAATAACAGCATTATTTCCTAATATTTAGTTATAACATAAACAGGCTTTTTTGAGTGACTGACTTTTTTGAGTGAAACTCAAAAAAAATTTAGCTTCAAGAATAAAAACCGAAGACATTTGGACAAGCGCAAAAATAGGATTCATTTTGGAAAGACATTTTTGGCTTTGAAAAGTCAGGCTTTAAAAAGTCAAGAAATAAAAATTTATTGTTTTTTATTAGGAGATTTACAAACATGTCCTCTTCTTTTCATATCTTGCTTTGTTTATGAAATCATTAATATTAGTATATTTTTTAACAAATTAAAAAATATAAATAAAAAATCAACTACTTTTCCTTTCTCTGATTATTAATTAAATTACTTGAGCAAAATAAATTTTTTTTTATTGTATAATAATTGACTCATTTTTTTGTGTATATTTGTAAACAATTTAACACGCCTACTTGCTGGGTATGTAACTTTTTTATTTTCAAAAATTGTCTATCATCATAATAAAATTTGGTACTTAATTAATCAAATTTGGCTCTTAATTCTGCACTTTTCATAAAAGACACCGGTAATATTATAAATAAAAATAATGGACTCTGGTTGTAAATAATTGTGCACTTTTCAGTTAGTGCTAATGGTAACTCCTCAAGCAGAAACTTCAAAGGTAAATCCTTTCAGAACTTGCTAAGTTTCATCATTTACCGACGCGCAACGTGCGCCTTCAAAGTAACTCTTAGGTGTATCCGCCAAGAGGACGTAGTTATCAGCGCATGTTTTGCGCATTTTCTGATATTCTCTTATTCCATTAGATCGGCAATCTCCCACCTCATCTCTGCTATTATACAATTTTCAGTATGTGTAATATATTTTTTATAGCAGTAATCGGATAAAGTTTTGCACTGAGCTCTGAGACCTGAGAAAAAAATGCAATGAGCTAGTTTACGTGATTTCTTATAAGTAAGATCGGCTACTTCTTATCAGTTACTAGTTTTTTTAATTCATTGCTGAACCAGAACGGGTAGGTAGACGATTCAATTATTTTGAGAGGCACGAATTGGTCAAACGCGACATATAAGTGTGCATACAGTGTTTACGACAGCTTCATCTGTAGTGGCATTCTGTAGGAGGTTGTCCCAATCGATTTGCATAAAAAATGAGTTTAGTGCCACAAATTTTGCTCTCTTGAAGTTATATTTGACATACGTGGTTCTGTCGTTAGATTCACATGCTATGTTGCCCCTACTTATTTCGAGAATCAAGGGAGGATGGTAATTATCAATTGGTAATAGCGGATCGATAGCCAGCCTCACGTGGTCAAAACTAGAGTTTGTTATGACAAGATCTAAGAGGGAACCGTAGATATTTACGTTTGTGTTTATTTGTTTTAAACCTAAGTAATCGAGAGAGTCGGAGACTGTATTGCAGATGTCTACATGCATTTGATAAGAAAAATTATATAAACAAGTGCCTAGTGTGAACATTTAAAGGCAGAAAGAAATCGTTTTGTCTCTTAATTTTTCTTAAATTATATCGCCAGTGATATTTAATGATGGAAAATTATCATCCGATATTTTTTAATTATTTTATAAACAAATTATATAAACAAATGCCTAGCGTGGACATTTAAAGGCAGAAAGAAATCGCTTTTTCTCTTAATTTTCCTCAAATTATGTCGCCAGTGATGTTTAATGATGGAAAATTATCATCCGATATTTTTTATAGATTTTATAAACAAATTATATAAACAAATGCCCAGTGTGGACATTTCAAGGTCGAAAGAAATCTTTTTTTTTCTTAATTTTCCTTAAATGATGTCGCCAGTGATGTTTAATGACGGAAAACTATCATGTGATATTTTTTATTTATTTTATAAACAAATTATATAATCAAATTTATAACTTTGTTCGAAAAAATCCTTTTTTTCCTAATTTCCCTCAAATGATGTCGCCAGTGAGGTTTAATGATGGGAAATTATCATCCAATATTCTTTATTAATTTTGTAAACAAATGTCCAGTGTGGCCACAATGGACTGGAAGCATTCTGAAGGTCTGAGTAGAACAAGACTAAAAAACAATAACTATATAAAAA
>CAKNYM010036511.1:31329-45218 GCA_932195095.1 Andricus curvator | reverse complement strand
TATTCCTGGGTAGAGCTAAAAGTAGTGTCAACAATTTCATTTTTCGCAATTGCAGCGCCATCTATCGCGAATCGAAACAAGTTTTCCGAATAAACCTTACGTATTTCGTAAAGGAGAATCTGAATCTGTAATTAAAAATTGGAGTTGCCATTTGAAATTATAAAGTTACCCCCACCCCTGCCTCCTGTGGGGGTGGGGGTGGGGTAAATTTTAGCAAATCTCTTTTCCCCCTCGAAAATAAAAAGTGTTTATCTCAGACATTTTTTCCGTGGGATGCGTATTTTTTGAGATATTTCGTTGTCTCAAGTTAAAAAAAACCCTGTATGTTAAAAAAATAAGTTTCGAAAATTTTGATCGTTACACAGCTTTCTTCACGAGAAAACAAAATTCAATTAATTTCGCCTTTAACGTTCAAAATATGAACCTGAATAATAAATTTCATGGAAGTTATTTATTTTTCATTTTAAGTTCTACGTTTAAAAATAGTATATTACACTACAAGGGCAGGAAGTTGAACATTCCTGCACTGCGCGCGATGATGCCCGAGGCGAAGCCGAGGGCATCATGTCATGCAGTTCAGGGCTTTTTAACTTCCTGCCCGTGTGGTGTATACTATTTTTCTTTATAGCCCGTCGAAAGTACGTTTACTAATTACATTTGTCATTATTATAAACAATACAATCACGTTCCAGCAAACACCCCGTTGCGCGGTTATGTTTAACTTTTGTTCCTCTCTTCAGCGCCTCTTTCGGATTCTCACAAATTAACTTCTCTTTATACCAGGTCGAAAGTACGTTTACTAATTAAATTTTTAATTATTATAAACAATAAAACCACGTTACAGCAGACAGCCTGTTGCGATGCAAGTTTTTGATGCCTGCCCCGACATTTGCAAGCACAAGCGGTGCGAGTGCTGCTGTTCGGGGGAGTGGGGGGACAGGCATGAAATACATATCAAAAGCTACATAAAATCACTGAAAGACACATAAAAACACTGATAAATTCTAAGCAAGCAGCTTTGAGGTTATACGTAAAAACAAGAGTGACAGCGGTTAGCAACTCTACTGGCTCGGGTGTCAGTGATACCAATGTGGGCGCGCTAGTTGGATGCAGTTGGCGCGGAATTCAAAATGGGTATTAAAAATAATTCTCGCAATTGAAATCAATAATTATCATAAAATTCACAAGAGTGTATATAAATTTTATTTATTGCAACTTTGTCTGTGAAATCTAAGTTAGTTCTTGGAATTCAATGAAAATAAACTATTACTTAGAAAATATATGTGTTATAAACTTTTTTTCTCAACTTGAATCAAAATTTATACTTTAAACTCAGCGCCAACTGTGGCCAACCAGCGCGCGACCCTAACGCAAGCGCTGTAGTAGCTCAACGTGCCCGCATTGGTCTCACTGATCGGTGTGCACAATAAAATTTTTTCCTCCCGCTGTTGCAGAGGGCGTGCGTGTATTCTTACAATGCACAAATCTTAGACTTTCCGCCTTAAAATTAATGCCGAAAGTACGTAATTTCGACCGAGGTATGAAGGAAAAAGTATTATACATCCATCCCCTGGGAAGTGTAAGGTTTACTGCAATGTTGAATGTTTGGATACGGATGAGCGAATCTCTCGCGCAATTTTCAAATAACAAGATTAAAAATAAATTAAATTCTGATGGCCGCAGGGAAAAATATCTTTATTTGAAATCTATACGATAATTTTAATAACCTTCTTTTTGATACTCAAAGAAAGTTTAAAGCATTAAAATGCAACCAACCTTCTAGTAAATTGCTTTCTAGTATGGACTTCTTGAACATGGTAAATTATAGAGTGAGACAAATTACAGAGTGCAGAAAGAAGGACAAACAAAATCCTTGTTCGAAAATTTCTTTCTGGAAATCGGACGATTTGAAACGCGTGCTGATTCTCAAAGAGGAAAAGAGAATCACAAAAGAGAGTCTCGTGTCTACAACGATTTCATCAATCTAATTCGCGGCTTGAATTTCAAGGAGATGGTTCTCGGGGTTTCGATTGACTTTCAAATTTCCAATTCAGCCTCAGATTGCCAACTAGAGAAAAAAAATGTTTCAAATCTTCACTAAATATTGATAATATAAAATATTAATTAGTGATACTTCTAAAACACAGAATTTCAATAAAATGAATGAAACAGATTTTACTTTATGATATTTTCAATATAAAATGAATTAATAATTATTTTAACAATGATAAAAAAAATAAGTGAGACTCTGAATTTGGTAAAGTCATAATTATTTCACCAAAATTTTCTTTTTGCTTGTTATTGATATACGGATAATTTTATAACTTTATTTCCGCTTATTAATATTCATCCGAATAAAATCCACCACATTTATTGAACAATTCTTGGGATCAGTGAGTTTATGTATGAAACTCATCGAAAAGATATAATTACATAAATGGTGTTATATTATCGATGACAGTACTATCTAAATTTGAATTATGAAAATTCAGCGAATTAAATTAGTACTAAGAATTTCAAGTCAGAAATAAGTTATTTTTCTAATTTAATTGATTGAAATAGTAAAATTCATTGTAACAGTCCCAGTTAAACTCGAAATCTTAATGGAAGTTATATTTTCCGTGCCAGGGCCTAAAATATTTGAAATTTCGGCCAACAAACCTTTTTTATTTCGACCCCCAACCCCCTTCTACACACTTATAAGAAGAAGTAAAAAGCATTGTTTCAACTGTATGGACAGCAGTCTTCACAAACCAAAATGCTCTAAAAACAGATGAAATAATGAAAATTTTCACAAAAATAGGGGAATAAATTGTTTTATGTAACGCCGGCATAATTTACGCGTTTTTTCAGTGCTGAAAGTAGCCATTTATACAACAGGAGGACGGACAGCGAATGCTCATGTGCGGCGTGGTGCGGAGTACGATTATGACAATCAGATGATCATAATAATCGTTCTCCGCGTATGCGCATTCGCTGTCGCTCCTGTACGATTATTGAACTTGTCAACCTAACCTCAAATGTCAAACTTGATGAATTTTTAACAAAATAATTAAATTTTCATCCAAAACGATGAATTTACATCTAGAACGTTAATTTTCTATCCAAAAAGACAATTTTTCGAAACCAAGTGGCTAAATTTTCAGTTATTAAATGAATTTTGAAAAAAAAAATTATTTTCAACAATATGATTAAATTTCTAATAAAAGAAGTGATTTCTTTACTGAAATTATGGACATGTAAACAAAGAAATGAATTTTTAACAAACTAGTTCAGCTTTCAACCAAGTAGTTGAGTTTTCAACCAAAAAAGATTCAAATTTAACCAAACACTTGCTATTTAAACCCCTGAAAGATGACATTTTTACCAAAGAGATGAATTTTCAGACTAAAAAGCCGAAGTTTTTTCAACATCCGAGTTTAATTTTCGACAAAGAAACATTTTTTAATCAGAAAAAAAAGAATGTCAACAAAACTGTTAAATTTCAAGTCAAAAAGAAGGATTTACTAAAAAAAAGTTTGATTTTCAACTCAAGAGTATAAATTTTCATATAAAAAATTCATTTTTAAACAAAATCAAAACTGATTTTAAATCAAAAAGAGTTGAATTCATAAAAAACTAATTTTCAACGAAGTAGTAGAATTCTCAACCAAAATAGATAAATTTTCAACTAAATAGATGGATTTTTAACTAAAAAAGATCAGATTTGTATGAGATGAGATGAATTTTTAAACCAAAGAGAAGAGTTTCTAACAAAAGGGTTGAATTTCTGAGCTAAAAAGATGAATCTTTTACAAAACGGTTGAATTTTATAGTTGAATATTCTACCAAAATAATCGAATTTTCAACAAAACAGTTGAATTTTCAACCCAAAAGGATATTTTTTTAAACAAAATTATTTTATTTTCAAGTACATATTTTAAGTTTCAAACAAAAAATAAAATTTTTAACCAAAAAAGGTTAATTTATAACCAAAAATACAATAGTACATTTTTCAATCAAAAAGAATGAACTTTCAACTGAAAGCAGTGAGATTTTAATATTGGGTTTTATTAATTCATTATGCATGTAAGAGCAATAATAGTTTAAATAAACATTGATGAGAATTTTTCATACTTTCAAAATATTATGTTCAAAAACATAAATTTTTACTTAGGAAATGACGGTAATTTTCTACTGCATACTTTTTGATTGCGGACTAAACGCATTCGTAAGTTTAGACTGCACAAAGTGTGTCAGCCTGCAAAATATTTTAGACCCTGTTTTATATCTTTTTTCTCTCATATTATCACTATCCATATAATTATAAAGTTGCACTCGTCATAAATAATATAATTTATCGAATGTTTGGATAGTGCTCATTCATGTAGAAATAACTAATTACATCATATATTTTTACTAATTGTCAGTGACTGAATTCTAGCTACAGAAATTAGTAGAATTTAACTGACAATCAGTTACATTTCACTAATTCAAATTTGAAGAGTAGGCTAATTACTATCACTATTATCAAGAACGATCAGCCCTTTAATTTGCTGCTAAACTGCTTTGATTATATATGACACGTGATATGATCTTCGGTGCAGAATAGATTTCTACCAATAATACGAAAACCTGCATCGATCAGAATCTCCTCGGACTCCATGAAAGTTGACGTTATCGATAAGTGAAAATTTATGATTTGCTTTTTAAATCGAGGCATGATGAAAAAAATTGTAATTAAGATGATGTAAAACTGCTAGCCTTTGGAAAATAACAATTGCAAACTGCAAATTTTCAATTAGAACATTCGAAACTGTTCCGACGAAAAGAGAAATTGATTAAACATGTCGAACTTTTAAAAATCAATTCGGTTGGAACCCGGGCTAAGCACAGTGGAGCTGAATGAGGTTTTTGCTGTATTTAAAGTTAACCTGCAAATTCTATACAATTAAATTACAAAGGAATTTAAAAATATGAGTGCAGTTCTGAAAAGTTCTTCCCTCCAAATGATTTCAAACTAGGCTTACCCACGTATTTTGACTTGCTGATCACGAAAATGATAGCGAAAACACCCGCAAATTTGATTTTCAAGGTCAAAACACAAAAAAATTGTGGTTTTCACTATATTTCGATAAATATTGGTTTGAGAGTAAACAGTCTTGAATAAAAGTGGTAGCCCACGGAAAAATACGTGTTTTATTTGAAAATTGTATCGCCTATATCCATTATTTTTTGAGAAAAATGGGATAATGTTCCAACAAGTATATTTTGTCAAAACTCCAGGAGGTAAGTACTTTTCGAAACATCATCCAAAAGTGCTTATCACCGATTGATTTGAAACTAGATGTACCCCCGTATTCTTAATCGCTGATTACCAAAATGATAGTGATAATATCTGTAAATTTGATTTTCAAGGTCAAAACACCAAAAACCGTTTTTTTCTTCATTTTATCCACTATATTTCGATAAATATTGGTTTGAGAGAAAGAAGTCTGTAATAAAAGTTGCCGCCATCGAAAAAATACCCCTCTAACTGGTCACAACGTCTCGGGAAAAGGGGAGGGGGAGGCACCTATGTGACTGATCACAGAAATAATGTTGGTCAAAACCCTACCCTTTTTCATTGTCTCGTGTGGAGCGGAAAGGTGTTTTGTGATTAGCCACATAAATAATGTAGGTCACACACCTCACACACCTTCCCCTTTCCAACGTCTTGTAGTGGACACAAGTGCCGCGATTCCAATTCCAAGCAATTCTACACTTTGTATCAACATTTTGCTTTCTTTCTCCAAAAATATTGTTTTTTTTTCGAAAAACTGTATATGAAATGAAAGATGTATTGTCAGAAGGTCTAAAACTTTTATTCCAAGTTTTTTTGTAAATTGTTAATATTTTATTAAATAAATGGGGAAAACATAAGTGTTATAGTTTTATAGGGGGTTTTGAGCTTAAAAATAAAATTTGCGGGTATTTTCATTTTTATTTTCGTAATCAGCAAGACAAAATACATTGGCATACAAATTAATTTTTTTTTTTAAAGTTGACATTAATAAAATCAAACAAGTATTGTAGTTTAAAACTATTTGCATGCGTATGATTTTCACAAATTTGGTCATTTTGGATTCTTGTAGTTTGAAATTTTAAATTTAAAAGAAGTTTGTTATAAGATTTTAACGTGCGCTTCAGGTTTTGGTTTTTTCATAAATAATTTTGATTAAACCTGAATTAAATTCAATGGCAATGTGCAGGTTTAAAGCAATAAATCAACAGCTGCGCCATCATCCCCGTTCCTTGAATTAGCCTTGCATATTTGAAGGTTGAAAAGACAGAATGAAGTAACTGACAAATTTTCGAAAATCGTGTTTTTTGCTAGAAAATTCTCAAAAATTCAAATACACATCGTCTTAAAAGGATTTATTCGATCCGACTCGGACAGTGTAAAAAAAATTGTCAATCCGACATGATCACCTACCCACAATATTTTCTCATAACTGAAAGCTTCTTTCCAATAAATTTGTTTGTTATCAATTGAGCAATATTCAGCTCAGTGGCAGAATTTTGTTTTTCATTGTGATTTCGATTTTAAACAATGTTTTTTCGCTCTGCTGGACGATTGCCATTTTGTCAATTACCTCCTTTGGCCTTCCCACCCTTCATTTATGAACCAGTAGTACTACTTACATACATTCGCACCAAACCTCTCAACATATTTCATGGAGAATAACTCACCTGTAACAAAATTAAAATAATTTAGCTGATGCATTGAAAGAGGAAAAATTTCAATCAGATTTTAGAAAATGTTTTCAAATATGCAAAGTTATGTATCAAATTAAAATTGAAAGTACGAAGAATTATACTATTTTAAATTCGAAATATTTCAAAATGATCAAATAAATTTTTAGAACTATCATTTCAAACAATTATAGTTGTAACATTGAACACTATTTATTCGAATTATCCCTATTTAAAGATATATGATTAGATTTTTAAATAAGGTCATGTTCTATAAGAACAGGAAACATATGTGCATTTTTTGATGCAAAATCGATTCCGATGTATTCTATTTCGTGGAAAATTCCCGTCACCATTTCGCGATCATATCGTAAAACTTCTCTTAGTAGATATGTCAGAATTCACGAGGTAAAAGTCAATTTTGGTCTCGTGGGAATTCTATAAAATGCTCATGACTTGCCCGTGAACGTCAGACACTTGTTTATTTTTTATTTTCTAAGCTTTTTCTCTTTTTCCTGCTTCTTGCTTTCAGCCCCTTGTTGAGAATTCAGGAGAAGATTTCTAGGGTTTAATGTAACCACTGCGCATAAACACCTCATAAAATTATTATCACGTTTCATTAGGAGTGGTTTATCAAATGGAACGTAAAAGATTATTTTTTTTCCAAATTGCTACCCATATGGTAGGGGAGGAATAAATAAAGGTTTGTCAATGTTTGAATGCCAATTATTTATTTAATGATTAGGTAAAGGTATCCTAAGCTCATTTATACAATTTAATTATTCATTTCAGAAGGGATTTAAGACTCTTGTGCTTCCTTGGCATACATTTTTAACAGGTTTTACGAACAGTGAACTACATTATCTCAAAAGCTTATTTCAGATTCCATAAATATTTCATTAATCTTGTTATATATATTCTTTATGTTGTCAATATTATTTGAAGTATTTAATACTACACGATATAGCAAATGAAAATAATAATTGAAAATTGACAATTTTCAAAATACATTAACTTCAATCCTAAGATTTGCAGAGCTTGACACGTCTTCAATTAGAATAATTTGAAGCATTTTAAAATTGTTATGAACATATCAAAAATACTTGTGAGTGAATCATTGAAAATTTAAGCGTTTGAAAGTATTTTTCCAATTTCAATAAGGAGTATTCGATATTGAAAAATGTAAAAATCAAAGCGTTCCAATTTAAGAGTTTTCGATTACTGAAAAAGAGAATAGTTTGAAACTCATTGGGAAGAGTTCAAAGTAAAATATTTCTCATTGAAAGCTTCTTTCATCGAAAATGATTGTATGTAATAACAAGAGACATAAATAACTGAAGTACACTGATTTGCAAAAAGTTGTCTCCTTCTCGATTACGATACATAAGAGAAGAGAACTGTATTGGGTAAAAGTTTCAAACGTGAAGTCTGACGAATTTTTGTTCTTTCGTTATCTTGTTTGCACTAAAAATTTGAAAAATATATCCAGCAACATTTTCTATGCGTTTTTTCGAAGTTAAGGCAATAAATAACTGAAGTTCAAGAAGAATAAACGTATATCTCCATTTTCGACCATAGAAATTAAATTTTATAACAGAACCGAATAAGTATCGAACTTGTAGTATTTGTCTTTTGAAAACTATTGCTCCAAGAAGTCAGATAAAAATTATAAATGAAACCTTCGGCTTGGGGAAGACCACCAGAATTGAAAAAAGCCTGCATTTTCATTCTCGAACATAGAAATTTTTTTTTATTGAGCCCAACAAGCGTCACATTTCCTGCCCCTTAGCTATTGAAAACTATTGCCCCAAGGGGTCAGATAAAAATTAGAAGTAAAATTGTCGACTTGAGGTAGGCTACCGAAATTGGAGAAAACTAACTTGGCCTCTCAGTTTTCGAATCTAGAAAGTAAATTTTAATAGCCTTTGACTATTGAAAACTATTCGCCCAAATAGTCAGAAAAAAATCAATCCAAACATTTCATTTATATATTCGACCTGAATCCCTAGGGCAATAGTTGGCTTCTGTAACGGTTAGTTTTCTCCAGTTTCGGTGATATCCGCAAGTCAAAAATTGTATTTATAATTTGTATATTTTTTCTTGGGTTAATAGTTCTCGATAGCCAAAAGCTAGAAACGTGGCACTTGTTCGGTTCTATAAAAAATATAATTTTTATGTTTCAAAATAAAGATACACGGATACTTTTTCCGATTTCAGTGGTATTTCGCAAATCTAAAATATTTTTATTGCTAAAAAATAATGAAAAATAAAAATTCTACGGGCTGGATGTCTGATGGTTCAACCCAATGGAAATTATAAATGAGAAAACCATTTCGTTGATAGTAATTTTATTCTTTTGAAAGCGCAAATTTCAACAGCTGAATTTATGTACAAAGGCAAACATATGTTTCAAAACGTGCAGCGATTTCGTGACGCCTATCATAATTCCGCCAAATTCACATTAATCTATATGGAAACTTCCAAGTGTTCTCATCGAACTGGTCCTGACTGGAATGTGTAACAGCAGACGTCTCTCATTAGAAAGTTTTGACGATGGTAGAAGGGAAGTCATCTGACGGGGCGTATAGATTATATATATGGTACTAAATTGATAGATATATCGATAGAGATATCGATGAGAAATCCCTTCTGTCAATAACTTGCTGAGAATTTAAAAAGATTTCAAGTCTGCACAAAACTTAAATTTAATTATTGAACGAAGAACTGGGAAGCACAGCTTAGATGCAACAAGTACATACAGTTTGAAAGGAGCCTGACTTCTTTTCTATTCAGAACTAGTTTACTATGAGGAATATGTGAGCCATTTTCAAATAGATTTCAATTTGTACATCCTTCAATGTTTATTCAATGTTCCTAGATATCCCTATCATGAATTTTACATAATTTGTTCCCGATAATAGGAAATTTATTATATACAATCAGTGTATAGACAACAGTTGTAGGATAATTAGCATTGGAATAAATAATACCAAAATATTAAAGGAATTATGAAGACCACTCATAATCTTATATGGAATTACACAAAAGCAACGATTCTGCACAGATAAACTTAACACAGCCAAAATCTGTGAATGCCTTTGCTATCTTGAAAATCGCTTGAAGTTTTACTAATATCCGTTAATACCTTTCGGAATATATTTTAATTCATCAAAATCTTTTAAAATCCATAGATATCCCTTACAATATTTCAACCACTTTTAAATTCCTTCAAAATTTTTAAAATTCTTAGAAATCTGTAGAAATCATTTTAAATGATTTAAAAATAAATATAATGTATCCCCTAAACTTTAGGGGTAAGTTATCTAGAAATTTCTTGAAATGTATAAAATACTCTAAAATCTTTGAAATTCTTTAACATCTCTTAAAATTGTTTAAATCTCTTGAAATACTTTGGAATCGTTTAAAATAACCTTTATATAATAATAAAAATATGTATATATAATAAATATATATAATATATATATATATATATATATATATAATAAATATAATATATAATACAAAAATAATCTTTAATATAAATCGAATTAAAATTGTTGATTGAAGTTCTCTGAAAAACAGTTCAAACCCCTAGCAATGTTTCTAATCTTTTTAAATCTTTGAAATCTTTCAAAATAACTTAAAAGCTTCAAAATCCTTTAAAAATATTTAAGTTCCTTCATACTTCTTGAAATTATCATGTCAGCTCCGAGGCCTCCGGACAAAGGAGGCCCAAAGGGAAAATAATTTGAAATATATATATATATATATATATATATTTAAATCATTCGTAGGGCTGATAAAACAATAACCTCTCTCGAACAAAAATTTTCAGATCACAGCACTATAAAAATGCTAATTGTCAACTCCGTAAACCATCACCTCCGAAGCCTTTTATTGTATGCACCGATAAAAGGTTTAAAGCTGCACGAAAGAGACAAAAAACGGCTTCTGTTGTAAAAATGTTTGAAATTTTCTTACAATATATAAATATAACTTTGACACAGTTTTAATACTTTTTCTAAATGACTTTGTTTATCAAGTCTGCCCGAATTAGTCCTAAACCTTTATAATAATGTAATTTAGATGAAAGAATGATTGAAACACCAATTGGTGTAAAAAACAGTAATCTAGATTGAATAGCTATAGCCTGTTGTAAAGTAAGTGTATAAGGGTGTCCAAGAAAATGTGATTTTTTGAATTTGCAAACGTTACCCCCTAAACTTCTTCCTTTTGGTGAAAAAATACTGCCATTAATGTTTTTCTACAATTAATGGTCTGGAATTACCCCTAAACATTTTTCCCTGGAATAATGTGCACAGTATTTCTTGAAGAATATAAAAAAAAATATTCTCCATAACGAATAAATTGAAAATATTAATACCGGCTGACCGAAAAAAACCCTTTAATTTCAAAATACACAGTTTTTATCTTCAAAAGTTTTCTCTAGTACTTTAAAATTAATTTTTGCCTACAGTTCACCTAAAGAAGATGTAAACTAGTTTTAATTGATGTCGATTCCAGTGCGGTTATACGTTTTTATAAGTTTTGCTTATCGATTTGCTTATCGATATATAATGGTTGGTGAAAATACGTTTCAAAGTGCTATAGGAATCTTTAAACAGCAAAAAATGTGTAAGTTTTCTGTAATTCGAAATTCAAGATTTTTTTCTGTTACCCAGTATGAATATTTTTCATTTATTTCTTGTGGATAATATTCTTTTTATATTGTAAAAGAAATTCTGTGCATATTGTTTCAGGAAACAAAATGTTTAAAGGCCATTTCAGACCATTGTTTGTAATGAAATTACAAATTTTCGTATTCTAAGCCTGATAGTATATTCAATTTTTTTGTTTCATGAAATGCAACGATTATTCCTCAATTAGTGAAAAATACTCTGCAGATGTCAACGAATTTTCTAGCGATAAATTTGTATTTGGAAAAAAACATTGAAAACAAAGAAAATTAATTTGAAGACCTAAAACGGCCTAGCGGAACCACCAAACAATTTTCTCAAAATGAAAGAAAATGTATATAGTATGTTTTCACTCTTTTTTTTTGAGCACCCTAAAATGTAGAGAAAGATTATTTTGATAAAAATATGCATAACTTTTATTCGTTATTGCATTTTTGTTTCTTTACTTTCAAGCCATTAAAGTTGCATAAAACGTACGTTAAAATGCTTTCAATTTTTTAAACCGCTCATATCATTTGTCAGCACTTTCATGCACGTGCCTATAACACTCACAGGATTAAAGCTGAGTGCGATGCAAGTATTGATTTTAGGCGTCGACATGCGAGAAAGAAGCAATTAGCAGCTTTACAATTAACTGATGTAACTAATAATGAACCTTAATTCTGACTTCATATCATCACAAATACAAAGGTATCTTGGAAATTCAATAAACACCATTACGCAATGAGACAAATGACAGAATAGGGATGATAAAAATTATAACCTTCATGAGTATCAGGCAGTGTCCATGATTACACTGTAAAAACTAGAGATTCATTTTTTCCTGTATCATTTTTTGCGTATCCTGCTTTTAAAGAGGATAACTTCATTCTCTGATTTTCAATGTAAAACAAATGACTCCGGGTTTCTACTAGTGCTCTCATTTTAGTACCACTCGAGACTGTTTTTTCTAAGTCCTATAACACTAGAAATTAGCCCTGAAATATTACTTTTTTCACAGTGGACCGAATTTCCTGTAAGCACAGTGCAGTGAGACTAAGACGGTGGGACTAAACTTCAACACTAGTGTGGTTCTCATTCATACTTAGTAAATTTTTTTTTCTCGAATTCCTCGGCTCTCACCCCCCCCCCAGTTTTCTTCGAATGCCCAAAACAAATCTCCTCCAAATTTGAGCAAAATCGCTTAATAATTAGGGGTCGCGCAAAGACCATGAAGTTTCCCATTGATTTAACATGGAAAAAAGTCAGCTTTTTGTAAATCTAATATTTAAACCTGATAATATATTGCAAAGAATCTTGTGTTTCAGTATTTTGTTCAGAATTTGTCAGAGACTGAGAATCAATCATAAATTTTAAAGTTGAATAATTTTAAGCCACTCTTAAGGGTCTCCAAAGAAAACCCCATAAGTGACAAATGTGAATTTTACGTAATATTGCGGTTTATTGACGCTTTTTAAAAGTTTTTTTCACATAAATAATCATTGATCAGTAATTTAAGAATACCCAGTCATTTGTTAATTAATATTCAATTGTGTAAACAATTTAAAGTTTAAATATTTCTTTTTTCTATAATTCGCGAAAAAGTGCCAGTTTTTCCACCTGTTTTTGGTGTAAAAAGTTACCGATTTTTGCTCGATGACGTGGCGCATGCGCAGTGCCGACCTTTCCGGGCAACAGTGACAAAAGTGGACAGATGCAGTGGAAAAAGTAAATGGACAGTGATAAAAGTGAGGCACAGTGGAAAAAGTAAATGTTATTTCGGGTGGGTTCGTGCTGCCTCAGGTGGACTCGTGCATCGTGCGCAGCCAACTTCATTCTATTTTCCGACTGTCGTCCCTAACCTAAAAGCAATTTCCTGAAAAGTCTCGAGTTGTGTATTTTGTATGTACTTTTGTCACTTGGCAAAAGCAAAAAAACACCGTCAGTTTCTCCGAAAATACTGCGCTTGGTTTTTTTCACGAAAAATCGGAAGTTTTGAAGCCCTCAACTTTATGGGCCAACTATTCAATTGTGAGAACCAGCTTATTATTGCTGCCATATTATTGCCATGGTTTTGATAATTGCCATTGTCATTGTTGCGTCAATCGACAAAAAATCGCCTTCTTTTTACACAAAAAACAGGTAAACAAAAACTAGCACTTTTTAACAAATTATAGAAAAAGTATCGTGTCCCACACATTGAAAAAGCGACGATTTAAAACTCGTGTGATAGCCACTCTCGCTCCGCTCGGGTAGCTAACTTCACACTCGTTTTAAATCTCTCGCTTTTTCAACTTGTAGCACAATATACTATTTTTCAGCTAACTCGCGAAATGAACGTATTTTCTAGACATTATGAGTTATTTATTCAATAATAACAATAAAATAATTTGTTTAAATAATTTTACAATTATTTAAATAATATGTATTTGTTCAAGTATATATTGTACCTAAAAAAAGCAGGAGAAACATTTTCTCATTAAATTTTCGACAAATTTT
>CAKNYM010036511.1:0-31319 GCA_932195095.1 Andricus curvator | reverse complement strand
TTTTTTTTTTGATATTATAAATTATATATTCTAGTACTCAAAAAGAATTGACAAAAGGTACTCAATTCAAGAAATTATTTTTCAGATAAAATTTACCGGATTTGCCTTTTCACCCACAGTTAGATCTCAGGTATCGAGGAGATAGCGTCGTTGTTTCGTCGCTGTTCCCACCTGCTCTAATTTTTCTTACCTTGATAAAAGTGCTGTATGAGGACCGAAACGTTGGTAAATATCATAAATGCTTTCATATTGTGAATTGATAATAATAAAAATAAAAAAGACAAAAGAAATAAAAAAGAGAAGGAAGGGGATTTGGTTGGTTGCCTTCTCATTGTTCTTTCCTCTTTTTTATTTTTGTCAATTAAACAAATTTCTTGTTTTTAGGAATTGCAATCGGAGCATTTTGTGGTGGTTGTCCAAATTTGATCGTTAGATTCTTGTTTAATTTTCAGAAATTCTATACATTAAGTTGAGTATTGGACGTTAAATAGGATTTTGAATTTTATTTTGATCTAATTTAAAATTCCTAAATTAAAAATTTACGAATGTTTGGAACTTCAATTTACAGTCCTATTGATGAACTTTAAAATGCAATAATAATCTGTTTGAATTCAATAAAAAATATTTTTTATATGCAATAGTTAACAAAGTAGATCATGTTTATTATTGGCTGAAATATTTATTCGTTATCATTGCTTTTGATATCATTGTTCCATTGAAATTTATAAAAAATACAGAAAAATATGATTAAAATCGTGGTAGATTGTGCTTATAATGTTTCAGAAAAGAAAGACGAAAGTGTGAAGGAGAAATTTCTAATGATATTTTCAAATCTACATATAATTTATCACGCCCTTTATTGTAGTTTGCTGCATTTTTCGCCACTGCGCCAAAAATTCAATAGAAATATTATATTACACGCGACAATAATTAATAAACTTTGCAGTTATCAAAAATGTCGTCTACTTTATTCATTATTTCATGAACAAAAATACTTTATTATTGAATTTGAAAAATTTATAAAAAAAAAATCATAAACTAAAGTTTCATATATTGATCAATTTGATATAAAATGTAATTTCATGAATTTAATACCTTATATCAAACTGTTTGAATTAAGGAATGTATAAGTTATAATCTAAAATAATTTTTAGGGAAAATTAGGATGTTTTCAGATTTCCTCTAATCATTTTTGTTCTATTAAACATCAAAATCGCCTCATTTCAAAACCGGCTGTATGATTTTTTCTTGTTTTTGGTGTTAAAATGTCCATAGGATGAGAACTGCCATTAACAGTTGGAAAATCCTACACGCGAAAAGCTGGTACTTAAGGTTCGTTCAGCCCCACCATGTAAGATTAATCAGACAAATAATTATGGCTAGTATTACGGAATATCCCATTTTGACAGTTTTACTATTATTGCGTATTATTATTATTACACTAACAGTTCATTAAATTGCTATTTTAATCTTCGAAAAAGATGATCGAGATGAAAAATATTTAACAGTTTTGAGGTTATGATAAAATAATACCGGGGCGCGAGACAAGGTATCTACGTAAATTTATGTAAGATTAGCTCCAGATGAACAATGTTCTAATACATATGGTAAGTAATTATTATGCATAAAGGAGTTTTTGAGATGGTAAAGATAAGTTAATTCTTCAGAGAAAGTTTT
This sequence comes from Andricus curvator, assembly GCA_932195095.1. Taxonomy (NCBI): domain Eukaryota; kingdom Metazoa; phylum Arthropoda; class Insecta; order Hymenoptera; family Cynipidae; genus Andricus; species Andricus curvator. Next base: position 29,642 of record CAKNYM010036511.1, on the reverse strand, counting down.
GTACTACAGGATGAATAGTGCTTTTTGGCCATCGTTATTCTCGAAAGGTTAAAGAGCATTCAAAGTTTAATCTGTCAGCAGCAGTAGGCCAACTGAAACGAAGAAAATATTTAAGAGATGCCTCTCGACTTTCTTCATCCAAGAGTACACTAGAATATATTTTCCTCGAGAAAGCATCAAAAGGGAATGGACTTACAGGATTAAATCTTCTACTGCTTGTTTATTCAGAATAAGATATTGCAATTGCTTTTTTGGCCACGTGTAATTTAATTTTTGACCGAGGAGTACGAGTGACAAGATCATTTTGCTTTGCTTCTTCCAGATCCTAAATTATGGAAAAAATTACTGAATTATAAAGAAATTATTCAGAACGTTAGCAATAACAATATTATATAGAAATGTTTGCAATTGAAGTAAAACATCATCCTGATTGGAAGTAAACATAATATTACTAACTTTTATCAATTTTTCATTAGTATCCAATTTTGCATGAGATATCCAATGCATTTTCTCCAAATTATCGAGTTTTATGGAATTAAACTAGAAGACGATTTTTGTTCGTTTACATTCTCAAATTGATCAAAAGAATCGACTAATTACATTTGTTAACCCAATTATAAATTGTTTACTGTCTCAGGCTTCAAATTGCAAATTTTTGAATCACGAACTCGTGCAAATCCAAATTATGAAACTTCAGATGCTTTCATTTAGGACCTCTCAACTCTAAATACTTATTTATGTTAATTTATGTATAACCCAAGAAGAGCAAAACCTTGATGAATGGCTTGGAGTTGAAAATTTTATTACTTTAGTAAGTATCGAATATGACAGTATATTACATATACGGTATTTTACAGTACATTTTCTAGCTATGGACGTATTGTGCCTCACATAAGGTAAGTTACACCATCCCCTCACCCCTAACTCATAATTTTAGGGTTTTCTTACCGCACTGAATTTCGCGCAAATGCGCTCATATGAGCGACCAATAATAGATTTTGGGCCACAAACCCCTAACAGTTACAGCAGGTGTTACATGGGAAGTATGGGAACACGCCAGCCCCGTCCAATTTAGAAAATCAAAGTTCAAATTGCATGACCTGGCGTGATTTTTCTAAAATAATAACATTTTTTCAAATTCGTCATAGCTATATAACTGGTTAACAAAGATATTGTTTTTTGGGGGAAGGGCAGTGTGACGTAGGTGTTAAATCTTAGATGATGATATGAAAGTGAAATTCATTGACATGAAGTCATTCATCTTCAAAGGCGCTTATATGCACCACACCATTCTTATCTAAACTATAAAAATTGTCTCGACTCTTTTTTCAATTTCAGAATTATCTGCATTTCCTGCGGTACAACTTCAAATGCTCTCATATACGCCACAAAAATTTCTACATATCTTGAAAATTGCCCAAGATTTGGAGGTCATAACAGTTTGCAAAGTGATAAGCTCTAAAAAAAAGGTTTTTAATCGGCGGCTATGATGGAATTTTCGTAAAGAATTTGAAATGCACTCACATGCCCCACCTTTAGAAGTAGGTAGTGTCTATAAGTCCGGACAGTCCGTACGTTTACTTCTGGCTATATGGTCAGGTTAAACATACGGACAGTCCGTACGTTGTTGGTCAAACCCATCCCTGTGACTGTGATGATGGCACCCCTGTGACTGGTCACAAGAATAATGTTGGTCAAACCCTACCCTTTCCAACGTCTCACGAGGAGCGGGAAGGCGCCCCTGTGACTAGTCACGGATATAATGTTGGTTAAACCCCTACCTCCTTGCAACGCCAAACATTAAAAAATTTTTAAAACTTATTGAAAAAAAATTTCAAACTTCCTTTCGACACTAAAAAAATTTAAATTGATAAAAACTTCGGCTTTGACTTTTCTTTCCGAATGGCTAAAGTTACGCGACGCGTGGCAAAGATTTGCAACAAGGTCTATACGTCCGGACATAAGCCATGCCCCCTTCCCTTATCCAGTTCCCTTTTCCCCTCACGAAGTCCGTACGTTTAGAGTCGACCGTGTTATAAACATACATAAGCGTACCGACTGTCCGTACTTTTAGCCCGGACGTGTAGGTAAAGCTAAATGTACGGATAGTCCTTAGTTTTAGTCTAGCCGAGCTAAACCTACGGACAGTCGTACTTTCAGCCCAACCGAGCTAAAAATACGGACAGTCCGTCACTTTAGACTCGGCCTTGAAAGTAACGAAACCCCATAATGAACCCTCTCATTACGACTTATCATTGATAAAACCCAAGCTGATAACACCAAACAACCTTAATTGCAATATTAATGTTGAGAATGGGCTTTTCGGATAGGATTTCAAATGCGGTCATAGAAATTACTTTCAAAATTAACAAAAAACTTAATCAACCCTTCCATTATAACTTATGATCGATCCACCCACACCCATTATCAACTTTGATATTGAAATTAAAGTTGTCTGATGTTATCAGCTTGGGGTTGATCGATGGTGAGTCGTAGTGAGACGGTTGCTCATGGTTTTCCGTTAATTTTGAAGGTGGCTCATATGAGCGCATTTAAAATTCTATACAAAAATCCCTTCATTGCGGCAGGTTGAAAAGTTACTTTTTTTTAGTGATCATGACTTTGCAAAGTGTTATGACCTCAATATCTTGGAAAATTTTCAGGATATGCAGAACATTTTTATGGCACTTATCAGCGCATCTAAAATCGTATACGAAAAGCTCTTCATCACCGCCGATTAAAAACTTTTTTTTGGCGGTTACCATTTTGCAAAGAGTTATGACCTTCATATCTTGGGCAATTTTTAAGGCGTGTAGAACATTTTTGTGGTGCATATAAGCGCATCTGAAGTTATATCGCAAGAAATGCAGACAATTTTAAAATTAAAAAAAAATCGTGGAAAATGTTCAAAGTTTGCAAAACATTGTTGTGGATAATAAACTACGCATATCAACGCATCTGGAATTCTTTAGGATCATGCAATTTAAATATTGTTTTTTTTTTTTTAATGAAAGAGACTGGCATCTCTCCACCCTCCCCTCACCGTAAAACCTTCTATAATTTGAAGGGTTTTGTAACGCAGCATTTTATATTGCTGACGAATATGAGCGCATTTACGGCGTAATTCATTAGGCTAAGGAAACCTAAATTATGAGCGGGGGGGGGGCTTGTGTACCTGACCTTCTATCATAACATCCCAATATATATTTCTTAGGTGATACTTTCGTTTAAATTGTGCAGTTGCAAATATGTCAACTTTTCGAATAATGCAATATTTTATTTTGCATATATTTAAAATTGATTACCTAATTCTTATAATTTTTATTTTCAAATTAAAAATTGTAAAGTTTTCAATATCGAATGCTTCTGCCAGAACTTTTATAATTTTTAAGTTTGAAATTCCAATTGTGTGAGAGTGTTGATTATTGCACAAAATTTGCATAAGTCTTTCAATTATAAGAGGAATATGAATTTGAAAGTGAATCTAGCAACATTAAAATTTTTAGCAGTTTTTAAATTATTCTAAATTGCTTGGATTTCAGTCTTAATTTCTAGAAATTCTACAATTTTTCTGCTCCTTTTTCTTAGGACTAAAGTAAGTGGTAACTAACTGTTGCGTTAAATATTATTTTATTTTCACGAAACATGCTATATACATTTGAAGGTTTGCTGCATGTTAATTTATTGAAAAAGGGATGACATTTGATTAATACATGAGAATGTTATTTTATAAATTCCTTGGGATTTGCTTTTAGGAATAAGCCAAGAAGCTTGTTACCACAGATATTAGAGCAATTTGCAAGATGTCCCATTTTCAACCCTCCAGTTTCCTACATCCCACCCTTGTAGCGAGCTCCACCTCTGTAGCACATATTTGGGGATATTCCCACTAGCACAGCAGTTTGCACATTTGAGGAAGAGTGTGCAATTTAGAGGGACCTTGACTCCTAACGATTACCATTTAGGGGGTGAACGAGCACGCGAGGAAATCCCTCGAGTTTCACTGAAATTCTAAGGATGGTTGAAATCTCCGGAAAACACTAGCCCTCAACCTACTACATAATTAAATATTGGAATGATTACACTCCAACGAAAACAAGTACAGTTTTTGTTACAGCTCGTATTTTGCACACCTTAAATGTAGTCCGTTTTTCGACCTAAACATAGATTTAAGCCCTAATGTTATATCTTGGGAAGTTCACAATACAGCAACTGTCATAAAAATATTTATTATATAATTCCATTCATTCGTCCCCATAGGTCCGTTCAAAACTGATTTAAGAGAATTATTTAAATTTCTCAGTATCTATTGTCGAGCGTTATTATAATAACACGAGCGGCCTGCGATCGCAAGGTCTCGAGCACATTTTAAAAAGGGTGTGCGCCTCGGATAATATCCGAAACCATCTTGAACCTTATTAGGAATAGTAAACATTTCTCAATTAGAAAACTTTTTTTGTTTGAAAAAATAAAATTGAATAAGCTCAACAAAGTATTGACACTCTTCTAGACAGGGCACACAATCGAGGGAACCTTACGCGTTAAAATCTGTTTCATCACTGAACCTTTTCCCAATTTAATATCCCTTCTCCCGATCGTATTTACTGATTTTTGTCAACAAACTTTATAACTGTCTACCTGTCAATTTCAAGTTCAACCTTCATTCCGACAATTGGAATGTTTGAAATTCAAACTTACACGTTCAGCCTTATCCCGACCCCGAGGTCGTAAAAATGAAAGTCTTTATTAATGGCTTTCAAAGCTTCTGATTTAACAGTCCAAAGAGTCTTTGATAAATAAATTTAATTGAACTGCGTCGTCAACAAATTGAGTGAAGTTAGTTATAATGCTGAAACTAATCAATATTTTCATTATTTTTCAATTGAAAAATAATTTTAAATAATCTCAAAATTACTTGTTTATTATTTATGTTTTTAATAGAAAAAAAAATTAAAATTAAGTTTATTTATATGAAGGCTCTAAAAGCAGGTCTAATTATTATTTCAAAATAGAAAATATTAGAAATCATGTCTGAAAAGTGTGGATCACGATACGTCTTGAAAATCTCGCATTCAGCGTTGAACACCTTTTAAATGATATAATAAATCATTGAGAATATTATTTTCCTTTAACTTTAATGCTTTTTTTGCGAAAAAATAGTATTTCCGAAAAGAATTTCAATATGAAATCATAAAATTTCTAAGCAGTCTTAAAATTCCTCAAATTTTCAGGTTTTGTTAGTATTTGACCAGAAATTAACATTTTCAAACAAAAATTCTCAGCAAGATTCCTAATTTTTAACGAATTCAAGTTATTTTAGTATTTTACATCGGAAATTGGTATTTTAAATTGAAAATAATTATATTTCAAAGATTAACAATATTTAAACAGTTCACGTTTTTCGGGGTTTGACCATTTTTAACCAGGAAATTACATTTTTAAAATTATTCGATTGCAAAGGTTTATAATTTTTGAACAATCTTAGGTTACTTTAGCGGTTTACACCAAAAATTAGTATTTTAAAACAAAAATAATTGGAAATAGAACAAGTTTTTCAAATTTTTTACCAGTTTCATGTAATATTCATATTTTTCACAATAAATCGGATATTTTTAACAAAAACTGAAAAAAAGGGAAATAATTGTATTTCAAAGAAGATTCGCAACTTTTGAACAATTTATCATCCCGATAGTATAACCAACCACACGGAAGGTGTTAATGAGGAGGAAAAAACACGGAGTAATAATGAGGCCGATCTCCATACGTGCGTTTTGACTACGGCAACTGCACCTTTATTGCCAACCTCCAGCGTGTACTGCCAGCCCTCTAAACGAGTGACGCATGCGCACTTCACTCCACTATCTTTTTTTCTGGCGGAGAAATAAAATAGATAGTTAGATCACATGCTGACGGCTGAAACTGGCAATAAAGGTGCAGTTACCGCAGTCAACACTCGAGGCGGTTTCTACAGCATGATTGGTCTCATTATTACTCTGTGGGTTATACTATCCGGAGGCTCAATTTTTGGTTAAAATCTCGTTTTACACCGAAAATCGGTATTTTTAGTGAAAAATTCATTAGAGTTCAAAAAAGATAATAGTTTGTGTACAATTTTACGTTAAGCTAGCGGTTTTCGCTGACAATGTCGATATAGATTTCAAGGCAGATTTATAATTTTGAAACAATTTGAGCTTATGTTAATCTTTTTCACCGGAAATCAGTCATTTAAAAAAAAAAATAATTGAATTTCAAATAATATTTACAATATTTGAACACTAATAGTGTATGTTAGCGTTTTTCATCGGAAGTTCGTTACTTTGAACCAGAACTATTCTATTTTAAGGATCAAACTTATTATATAATATAATATAGTATATATTAATCTTGAAGTTAAGATGTAAATTTTCAGCAATTGTGAAAAATATTTGCTTTGCTTTTATTTTTTATCATTTTTGATAATAGGTAGTATGAAGGCCGTGTCTAGGTTCACCAAAATTCGGTGAGAGTAAAACAAATATTTTCGACGGGCCCGAGAGAGCAGGAGAAAGGAAGCTATGTTCTTCGAAATCATGTAAGCGTAGTACAAATATTTTCGGTGAGGCCAGACAGTTTGTTGTCTCATAATTTCGATTGAATATTTGTCATTATTGTCATTATATAATAAAGAATAAAATAAAATTTCATGTAAAGAAGGTTTAATTTTAGTCTAAAAATCATCTCATACTTTTATGGAAGTCTTGTCTTGACTTCAATTCAGTTCAAATATAGAAAACTAAATTTAAGCCTGAACTCAAATGAATCCAGTCCTACCTTTCGGATACTTTTTCAGATTACCGATAGAATTTTTTTATATGGTCCCAAAATTCTGATTCACAGTGAATTTTGAAGTTACTTTTGGAAAATTAATTGTGTATATCAGCGAGACCAGGAAGCTATTATATTAAGCAATAAATGGTTAAGGAACTTTCTAATAATGATGACTGACTGCTAACATAATAAACCACAACTCCATTAGAATTATTTCGAGCCAAGTTCAGCTTGCTATGATCGTGTAATAAGTTTAGAGTTTGCGTGTTTTGACAGATTGCTCGCCAATCAATATTATAAATTATGAGTAGTCATAAATCTAAGCATCATAAATACATGACTTCTAAAACACGAATTTCATTTTGGATGGAGTTATATTAAAACTAGCAATAAATCACTTCCCTTGTCAATATTTTATGTGTAATTCGTACGGTCGGTATAACAGTAGTTTTGAGAGGCTAGAAGTGAGGCGAAAATCATGTATCAGTACGTCCATAAAGCGTTGCATTCTCGTGAAAACCGTGCATGTGATTTGTTACTATCGCAGCTATCAAGCCAATGACACTCGACGTGGATAGATAATATATATGTGTGAAAATCAGTGAATTTTGATCAATTCGTGCCACGCGTCAATGGTCCTATGATATTCGTCACTCTGACAGACTCGACGGCCTCAGATACATTTTACGATTCAGCGAGCTATTTTACCCATTCGACGAGTCTCGCTAGATCAGAAAACGTGAGGCGGATATAGAAACGAGCGTGCCAAGTACAAACTGCCTAATGTATGATTTATTTCTTCTCTTTTACCGTCCTTCCTCAAGCATCACGTCAATTTCTTACCTTTCCAGAAACATCTATTTGAGCTCGCTTAGCACGTTTCATCTTCTTTATATTCTTTTATTTTATTTTATGAAGGTTCAACTAACTTCTAGGGTTTTGTAGCCCCCGGCAGAAACCCTTGTAGTTTGGTCCGGTGTCCGTCCGTCCGTCGTTCGTTTTTCCGGAATCGGAAACGAGTGGGAGGGAATCGAGAGATGGGATAGTAGAGGGGGTAAGAGAGTGGGAGTAAGTTGTTGGAAGTGGAAGCAGGTTAGAATAGGGGGATGTGAGAGGCGAAGTGGGGGTTGATGAGGAGAAGCAGGGGGTGACTATGAGGATATAGGGGGAAGTAGAGAGGGGAAATAGGGGAGTACTTAGATTAGTAAAATGTGAGTATGAGTATATATGGGACGTAGTAGTGAGAAAGTAAGAGTGGATAGGATAGGAGAGAGGGTATAAGGAGTGAAATGAGTGAATGAGTGAAATATAAGGGGGGGTGGCGAGGGTGATGGTTCGGAACATGATCCATTTCACACCAGGTCTAGCTACGCGCAAGTAAAAAAAATTGCAGCCAATCAGCAACGATACCAGCAACACCACCATATTGAATAAATGTACAGCTGGCGGCTGTGTTGAATGGTAACCAAGATAGCCGTGGAGGCAAAGTTGGGATTTAAAGTGAGAGGGTGGAGTATTTGACGGACAAGAAGACGAAGGAGGGGCAAAGTAAGATGGGGATCGAGAAGGGGTGATAAGATAGGATTGAATAAAACCGAAGAGGAGAAGATGAGATAATGAGGGGGGGGGGCTAAGAAACGCTTTTTTATAGGCGAATGGTGCCTAGTTTGACTAATTTTTTATTTATTTGAAAATTTGTGTGTGTGTTTTCCAACCCTAGCTCCTAACATATTTGTGTCAGCAGTTTGAAATTTGGTATGAATAATAATATCGATCCTAGAGCATTTGAATAAAAATAAATTCAACCATTTTTCTGTTATCGCTTTTTGTTGTTATAAGTGGTCAAATAATAAAAAAGGGTAGCTGAAAAAAGTAAATCAATTCTGTGCAGTGGAAAAAACAATTCAGATCTACGTAGGAAGATGTGTATGTAGTTGCAATTTTCAATATACTTATTACGTACTTGTCAACTGCTTTTCCCGCTTTAAAAATTGATCCACTTTAGGACCATAATTTGACGCCACGCCTTGGACTTTAGTTTGTTTTTGATACCAGTGGCTGAAAATGAAAATATGAGAAAATTTCATTCTTCAGACCATTTTTCCGCAAGCTTTTATTTGAGTCCGATTTTCATCAGGAAGGCTAAAATTTAAGCTTTTGGCATGTATAATTGTGGTAGATAAATGAGGAGAATTCTGACTCACTTTTTCCGTATAATTAGTAGATAAGCGAACTTGTGTCTAGAATTTAAAAAGCAGAAACTTGGGGTCGTTTCATCCTATAACTGGAGAATTAGACTAGATTTCTATAGATTCCTGCACTGAAATTCACATACCTTGTAGAAGGGTCATGGAGCACTTTTTCCGTAGGATGAGTGAAATTGCGGCTAGAATGTGGAAAGTAGAAGCATGGTATCGGTCCGCGTTATCACTTAATGATTAGAGTAGTTTTCTATGGATTTCTGCACTGAAATTCACCGAAATTGTGGAAGGTGGTGTGACAGGTGCTCTTGAAAAAAAGATATTGCGTTAAAGTATCTAGAACTTTTGATCACGTGTCAGCAATGTGACGCTTAACGCTTGGAAACGTGTGGGTGTACCCCTACATATGCGTGTGTCTGTGCATTGGCGGAAGATTCTTCGATATCTTACATAGTAATAATGATAATAATAGCAAAAATTTCGCTGGAAATGCGAAAGCCTGCACGTGCTTGTAACATGATATGGAAAAAGAGTGCTATGGGAATGATGCGAATGAATTCTTTAAATTATTTCCATTTGAAGTATTTTTTATCCAAATTTCTATGCTAGAATAAGCAATACCACGCACACGAAACCTGCACAAATCTATATTTAGGAAATTTTTCAAATGTGGCGTGATATGCGTCAATTCCTAAAATCAGATATAATAAAACAATATTGCATGATAGTTTCTAGAATTTTTGGCGATGTACTCCATAAATTATATTAAATTCTTATTGCGATGGGGTCATATTATATTGAAAATTGTCAAGTTCTATTAACATCTCAATAACTCATGGCACTTTGATGCGCGCCCACATCATAGTCAGAGGTGTCATATTTCATATAATGTTCATCAATTCTTGGTAAACAAAATTAATTCTGATGACGTTATCATATTAACAATAGAAAATATCCGTGAAATTAATGTTTAATATAAAATAATATAAGAAAACGGAAATATATATACATAAGAGCTGTATATTGATACCAACAGATTACTTTACTCAATGATAAAACATAAATGAAATAAGGAATTGTATTTTTAATCGAGACAGATTCACATCTTGCGACATTCATATTCTGTTTTGTTAAATTTATTGAAAACATTTTTTTATGAAATGAGAAACCATACGTTTCAAACGTCAGATTTTCTTGATTCCATAAAGCCTTTACATCGAATCGGTTTCCATAATTTAAATAATGAAAAATTCCGCAAGACAGTCGAATTTTTTTCGGCGAAACAAATAGTAATTTTTAATGAATAATATAATTTTTAAACACATAAAAGTGTTTTATAATTCGACATTACATAAGTTTTTCTCATTTAAAATTTTTTGGTTTTTTGTAATTACTCTTTAGTTTAAACTTTTTCGATATTCCCGATAAAATTTCCTTTTCATTGTGAGCAGTAACTTCGTTTGGTTTAATTCCAGTAGACCCATGCTTGCTATCACTTTAAGGAGACAATGAGGTAATTTTTATTTATTCATTTGAAAATTAGTAAGCCCAACCATTCAGAGAACAAATTATGGGGCTCAAAAATGTACATATACGTACGGTTTGAGCTGTTTCTTTTTGAGGTAAAACATTCTAGAATCTCTAGTACAGTATTTCGGCGCATGTCAAGGTATGATTACCAGAAATTCTGGGCACTCAATTAGTCCACGAGTGATTTTGAAGAGAGTTTTGCTACTTGAAACCGTGCATTTGTCTTTACGCGACCAAACCAGCAATTTATTACGTAAGGCCGGTGATCAGACTCACGAGGAGGATAGGCATTATTCTCTCTCCAAGGTAATTATATTAGAAATCGCCTTTGGCATTTCTCAATGGACTAGCCAATGAAAAAGAGCGGTATTAACGGAATTATCGTTTTGAAATATTTACATGCCCTCATTGCAAAACTAAGAGTTTTATTCACACTAGCCACTATTTCACTTATGTAGTCTACAAAGGTCATCCTTCTATCAAATAGGGTTCCTAGATCCCTGAATACTTTAACTCTTGCAAGTTCCTTGCCATCAATGGAGTATGTGTGGTCTAAAACTACATTTTTGTTTGAGAAATATAGTATCTTGCATTTGTATGGATTCAAACTCAATTAATTCATTTTACACCAGTTGCTCAAAAGATCAAGATTAGCTTGGAGATTTAAACAAGAGTTTAGATTCGCAATTGGTAAACAAATTTTCACACCATCTGCATAACAGCAGATGGTAACAGTTCAAGATAATCGATGCACCATTCATAGTTATTATAAAAATCAATATAAGGGTAAGCAGGTTATCGGTAGAGCAGGGTCCATCCTAACAAATAAAAACATATCAAAAAAAGCTAAAATGGCCACACATAATTATATATTTGTACCGACTGTACTATACGGTAGCGAGACATGGACCTGTCAAGAAAAGGACAGGAGTAAAATTAACGCGATCGGCATGAAACCTCTGCGCATAATATGCGGGGAAACACTGATGGACAAAGTCCGAAACGAGACAATCCTCAAAGAATGTGGTGCAAAAGAGACAATAGTTGACACATGGGAAAGAAATCAGTTAAGATGGTTCGGACATCTTGAAAGAATGAAAGATGAACGACTGACCAAACAAGTGTATAAAGGTAAAGTAAATGGCAGAATGCCCAGAGGTAAACCGCCGAAAGAATGGTTAGAATCTGTGAATGAGACACTAATCGGAAGAGACATAAGAAGCCATAGAAATACGAGAGCTTGCATGAAAAAATACATGGACGTGATGGAAGCTAGAGTAGTATGCCAGGACAGAAAAGTGTGGCGGCAAATAGTTTGTAAACAGAATAACAATCGAATGAATGACGCCTGAAACAAAGACCTTGGATACTAATGGGCCCAAGTGGGGAACCATACATAGCAATTTTGTGAGGCTCTTCACTTGGGGTGATCGCTAGAGAGATTGATCAGTAACCTGGGTCGGAGCAGTGTTGCGGAATAAACGTGTCATTTAAATAATTAACACGAGAATTCCAGATCAATCTAAAATATCTATACCTAACACTTATATACCTATATACCTCATACCTATATACCTACCTACTTTATACCTATAAACCCATATACACACTACTATTTTCCAACCGAGCAAGTCACGCCTACCCCGAAAGGGAAATGGCTTAATGGTATAATAATAATAATAATAATAGACCTCAAGTCTATAGGCGTAGGGATGTGGCGAACCCATCGCCCGAGAGCTCCGGCTCTTGCAGTCAGCCACGTTGCTTTGGGCTAACTCCCCAATGCAATGAATTATGCGGTTACGACACCAGTATCGCGCAGTGCCACCCACAATAGGCCTCTCTCGGATGGAGGCCATGGTTCAGTTGGGAGTGGCAATAGGACCGAACCGAGGCGACGACCAGGCAATGGCCCCGGACAAACGCGAGAACATCGATTTAAATGGTCAGACCAACTCAGGAGAGACATCCTTACCTGTTGGCAAAGAAGCTCACCGGCGCGAAGAGGATTCATGCAGAGGTTACATGACCGTTGGGTCAATATGCACCCGGAATATGCTCATCAAACGCCTCAGTATGTAAGAGATCAGGTATCCTTTTTGCGAAAAAACGGATATGTAGCTCTTTATCAACAAGAAGAAGAGCAACATCCTCCATCGAACATTCCACCCGTTCCAGCAAGACCACCTTTGCAGATAGCCGATAATGCTAACATGAGAAATAGGAGATCTATCCACCAAAAAGTCTTTCTCAGGATGGAAAAATTAGCTGAAGCTAATACTGCTCTCCCCGATTTGCTCCCCGAAGATGTTAATCTCTGGAATCTGAACTGCGTTGTTTACGAGAAGGCGGTGTCCTTGCTTAGCGACAGTAGAAGTAACGAAACTTCAGTACGTCTCAGTAAGACTCGCGAGCGTATTGCACAGCTTCAATTCAAAATTGAAACGGCGAGACGGCATGCATCAAATATTCAGTGCGTGATTAGCTACATAACCTTAAATAAAAAATTCACTCCAAAAGTTAGGGCACTTGCTCTAAACTTGAGGAAAGCAAATCACACGCTGAACAAGTGTAAACTGTTGACCATCAAGCAGCACTGGACGCAAAAAATAAGATCTCTTTCAACAGCGAAACAGCGCCTTGAACGGCGAGTAAAGTGCATTCAGGAAAATTCCACCTTTTCTACTCATCCTTCCCGTCTGTTCAATAAAACGTCACGTGCCGTTAAAAATCCGCCTAGTCGAGAAGAGATTCAAGTCTTCTGGGAACAAGTATATGGAGATACTTATCAGCTAAATGAAGACGCTTCAGATATATCACTCTTTCGTAACTTTTGCCAAAGGCAAAGGTTACAAGGTCCAGAGGAAGAGTGTCCACTAATTACTGCTGAAGAAGTGAAGAAAGTTATCGCTAGAACTAAGAACTTTTCAGCGCCCGGGCCAGATAAAATCAACAACTTTTGGTGGAAGAAGTTTACTTCTACGCACCAACATCTAGCTCGTATATTTACTACTTTCTTAAACGGAGAACAACCAGTCCCGCAGTGGCTAGTGGAAGGACGCACGGTATTGATTCCTAAGACTGGAGATTTGTCAAGTCCAAAGAACTACAGGCCCATAGCTTGTTTAAACACCAGCTACAAGCTATTCACTGTCATCCTCAAAGAGAGGATATTAACATCTATCGAGCCGGTATGGAGTGCAATAGTTGAACAACGTGGATGCAAGAGAGGTCTGGCAGGTTGCAGGGAGAACCTGTTAATAGACAGGTGTATCACCCAGGACTCGATCAGGTATCGACGCAATCTGTCCATGGCTTGGATTGACTACCGTAAGGCATTCGATAACACAAACCATGAGCTACTTATTAAGCTCATTGAATGCATGGAGGTGCATCCAAAAATAGTGAGATGCATAAAAGAGCTTATGCTCTTGTGGCGGACAAGATTTGTCATAACATCTGACAAAAGACAAGTGACTACAAGCTATATCACATATAAGAGGGGAGTCTTCCAAGGAGACTCTCTAAGTCCGATACTTTTCTGCATCTCCCTCTTGCCTCTATCTATTGTGCTCCGAGGCAAAAGCTCTGGATACCTATGTGGCCCGCCGAACAAAAGAGAACATAAGGTCAACCACCTTTTATACATGGACGACCTTAAACTCTTTGCTTCCTCGAAAGAGGACCTTAACATCCTTGTGGAGGCGGTAAATAGGTACTCTAAAGCGATTGGCATGAGCTTCGGACTGGACAAGTGTGCCTGCGTCCACCTACACCAGGGAAGACTAGAAACTACATCATCGGGTCACGATCAGGATGTTCAACTCATCGGCGGAAATACCATGCAACATCTTGGTATTGGAGAAACATACATATCTTGGAATACCGCAAGCGGAAACCCATGATGTGCTTGCGTTAAAAACGGCCCTTGGAAAAAGGTATCGCCAAATTCTCAGAAAAATTTGGGCTTCCGAATTATCTGGAAAGAATAAGATCCAGGCGACCAATTTGCTGGCCGTTCCTATACTGCTCTACACGTTTGGTGCAGTAAAATGGAACGTCGATGAGTTGAAGCAACTTGACCGAAGCACACGCAAGATGATGACAATCAATCGAAGTCATCATCCTAGATCTTCCGTACCTCGAATATACCTCCCTCGAGATAAAGGGGGTAGAGGCTTGCAGAGCTTAGAGTGTCTTCATCGCAAAACGGTTCTGGCTACAGCCTGCTCAGTTCTAAATAGCACAGATTTTCTTATGCGACTAGTACATCAACATGAAGTCGTCAATGCTGCGGCGTTTCTATATCGTGCCGCAGATAGGGCCGCAGAGGAGCTTGGCCTCCCATTTGATTCCAGCGACACTACACATGGCCTAGCATCACTAACACCTTTGGTGCTCAAAAGTCGTGTACAGGAAGCAGAACATACGCTTCTACTAAGAGAACATGCTGACAAGCCCCTTCATGGTAAATTCTACGGCATTATACGCATTATCGGAGACTGTGGGATTTCTTTTTCCCTGTCAAGATGGCGTTATAGACACCTTAGTTTACCGCGAGCGCATAATGAATATACCTGTAGGCGATACCAACTGCCGAGCGTGCGAGCAAGAGCCAGAAACACTTGGACATGTTCTCAGTGGATGCTCAAAATATGCACGATACGGGTACATAGAGAAACACAATGCGGCTCTAAAAGTGTTATATTACCATCTGAGGCACTTCTATGGTGTTGATCTATTGCCCGTCTTGCCATACGCCCAGGGGGAACTCGAGTCCGTTGTGGAGAATGATCAGTGTAAGATCTACTGGAATTTCTCATTCTCGACCACTCAACGTATCAGTGCTACGAAGCCTGATATTTTCCTCCAAGATCTGAAGAACAAGATCATTTACGTGATTGAATTCTCGGCACCAGCCGATGGTAATATCACGGCAAAGGAGGAAGAAAAACGGGCGAAATATCAAGCACTTCTTTTCGAGCTGAGCAGGCTGTATCAAGGCTTCAAAGTCCATCTTGTAGTTCTCATAATCGGCTGTCTTGGAGGTATGAAAGCTTCATTTATTAGCCAACTCAACAAGATTCCGGCTTGCCAGCGTCAGGCTCATTCCATCGCGAACCGGATGCAAAAGGCTGTTCTTCTGGGATCACTTCATCTGGTCCGTCAACACTGTTCCTCATAACATTCTACAAAGATTGGTAGCTCTAAAAAAGTATCCAGAGGTGAAACTTCATCTCCAACTGTCCCGTCTGCCGCGTAAGATCATCCGCGGCTAGAGACCTGACTCCAAGGAACAGTGTTGCCCGATGTTTTCTCGCGTAAATTTCCCGCTTTTGCTTACCTTCTAGGACAGAAGGAGCAGAAGCGGATGACGTACACGTTCCAGTTGCGTCGGGATTGGTTGCTTTTAAAGAACCATGATCGTAGCTTCCGGAGCCTACAACTTCTCACATAAAAATAGACCTCAAGTCGATCCTTGAGGTACACCAGACGATGGCGCAAATGGCTAAGAAGAGTGACCAGCATAATTTACAATGTGATATCCCTTTGTCATATACGATTCGATGGGCAGTAAAAGTTTGTGCGGAATCCCCATGTTCTGCATTTTGTCTATTAGAATATTGTGGTCGACCTTAAGAAATGCTGATTTGTCGATATTGTATACGCAATAACGTTAAAGATAATTCCATGAAGATATATTTCAAAAATTTTAGAGAAATTATTTCAGATCGCAATAGGTCTATAGTTTGTTGCTTCTGACTGAAGACCCCTCTTAAAAAACGAACAAACCCAAGCCTTTTTTTATTTATCTGGTTCCAATTCATCATGTTCCAATGCTAGGTTGAAAATAGTTCTGAATACATGAGTAAAAACAGATTCACAGTCCCTGATTACAAACGAAAATAACATATCCAGTCCAGCAGTTGGCTTATTTGGTAGCTTTTTTTATTGCTTTGGCGACAGCACTATTCGATATTTCCATATTATCTTTAAGTAAACTGTTATGTTGCCTATCAATAATATATCTAGTAATAGTTGAATCCCCGTAGACACTTTTGAAGTAACTAGCAAAATTATCAACAATATCCTGAGGTGAGGAAAATATCTCTTTGTTGAAACAAATAACACCTGGAATCATATGATCAAATTTTAACTTATTTTTATTTGACCGAAATGTTAATGGATCTAAAAATCTTTTCACCTCAGCATTAGGTATGAGTGCATTTAAAGCTATCTCAATACGCTTTTTCATACTAGTCCTTAATTTTTTAACAGTTCGAATTAGTACGGATTGTCAGTATAGTTATATATCAACCTCAAATTATTTTTTAAATTAATGTCAGATATTATATAATGCGTGTTCCACGGCGGAAAATTCAACGTAGACTTTGTAGCTTCAAATTTCGGAACAGTAACCTCGGTGCTGAGAACGGGTTCGCTCACGTTCCCATCAACACTTGCTGCCTCCGTGACAGGAGAGGACTGCATGAACATGCCATTCACTTTGTCCCCCACCTCGTTGAGGACGTCACCATTCCTCGTCTTCCGTATACCCATCATTTTGACTACAATGGTGCCTGGGTGTACCTTGGTTTTCAGGCTCTTGAGGATCTCGCTGTAGCTCAAACCCTCAGCTGGTTTTATTAAAACCGCTTTGGGATGAGTGCGCCTGAGACCCTCCTTCTTTGTGTGATTAGGTGCAAGTTTCAGCCTTCTATCCTCGCTTCTGGGGGTTTGAAGTTGTCGTTTCACCGATGGTTCCGGAAAACTCATGGTGGACTCCCTCGTCTTCTTCGCGTAAATGGGTATGGGAGTTTTCACACCACCCTTAATATGAATGTATCAGGATTCACGGTAGTAAATTGCCGCTAAGAGAAAAAACGCGAACAACTTTTCACGAATGAACGATAGTTATCTTCCATATATTGAATTTTTTAGCCAATTCTTCACAAATTTGCATTAAACCTTTTGGAATCAATAAAAAATTGCAAAAAAATAACTTCTGCTCATACACATTGCCTCTTTTTTCAGAAACTGCATACAACGGATACATAACACATGACAAATGTATTATTTTTTGCAGTTCACACTCAGAAAAAAGTATGGCTGCTTCAACAAAAATTTTGTTGGATCAAACAAATAAATACATTTCTATATGGTCAATCAAATGTTTCGTTGATCCGAACAAATATTTTGGTTGTTTCGTTCAATCAAAATTTGTCTAGATCTTGACTTTCAAAACATTGTATTCTCGGCCAAAAGCTTTTGATAAAAAAACTTTTATTAAGCATCACTTGCAGCATTAGAAAACCGAACTTTCACCCAATTTGACAGAAAGGCTTTTTCCATACATCTGTGTGGGGTTCTTTCATCTCTTATGAATTTTGAGGTTATATTGCCTGCACCGGTGTGAACCCTCACGGTGTACCTGAACCAACTTTAAATGCAAGGTCGCAGCACATTCAATTTTTTTTTGGATTCGTTTTAGGGGATCAAAAATAGTGTGGAAAAAAATTTTGAGCTAAATCCCCCGAGCCGTTTTTTAGAAAAATGTTTTTAAGGGTGAAAAATAGAAATTTTGAAAAAATTTAATAAATTGATTTTTTTCTGCATTTTATTGATGAAAAACATTATAAAATTAAAAAAAGAATCTTCAGACATTAAAATTTCAACTTTTCAAAATAAAACTTTATAAAAAATATAATAAATTTCTAAAATAAAATAAAGTCTTTGAAGTACGTCTTGAAATATACCTATCATCATACATGCCTGTGTGAACACGACAACAAGACACAACAACACGTGAATGTAAACATTGATGGATTCTCTTACCTAATGTAAACATATCTAGAGCAAGTTCCGTGAAAATAATTTTTGCAACCCATTAGTAGGCAAGATATCTTTGCCTATAGTGCATCGCGCAGTCTGCAGTTGTTTAGTGTTTTTGAATATTTTGACCAAGTGCGTTGTTGTGAAAAAATCGTAAAATATGTCTGCAAAATCTAAAGACCATGCTGGACCTCATGATAAAAACCGTGCGAAAATTTGCCTTCTTTGTCTTGAAAAAAAGAAACAATTGTTCAAGATTAGTAATCATTTGAAAAATCTTATTCAAAAGATTGTGAGATATGATGCTGAAGATTATCGCCTCCCTGTAGTTGTTTGTAATTCCTGCAGAATCCTTATTAATCGTTCGGTCAAAAGTGATGAAACTAAAGTGAGTATAAAATTACCAGATTATTCTACATTCAAATTAATAAATCAAAAAACCAGATCGCAAGAAGGTAAATTGTGCGAATGCGACTTATGTAACTTAGTGAGAACACCAGGAGACAGCAATTTCGTAAAAAACACATCAGATGCGAAAGAAAGAAATAAAACAAGATACTGCAAAAAGTGCCATTCAGAATTAGTAGTAGGAAAATCACATTTTTCTTGTACAGCGAAGCATTACGAACATTTAAAAGATCATATTATAAACGACAAAAGTCGAGGAAAATAAATCAGATAGAAATACTGTAATCTCTTTATCTCAGAAACATGTAAAGCCTTTGAAAATTTCGTTGACTGAACAGCAATCAGAAAGCAAAAAACGGAAGCGTGTTTCTGCTGAAGATGTCCTAAAAATTGGAACAAGTTATGGGCTTTCAACGAATCAAGTACATGGTATTACAGCAGCTCTTCGCGTCGCTACGAATTACATAAAATTATTTAAACCAGATTTAAAACAAAAATTAAAAACTTTGAACCATTCTCTTGATTTGTATTTCAGTATGAATGAGTGTAATGTGATTCACACTAAAAATAACGATACTGCAACTACTGCAGAAACTTTAGTGTTTTGCAATGATGTAAAAGGATTATTTCAGTTTTTTAAAGAAAAAAAGGAAGTTGATGAAATGCATTTGAAATTCGGAATAGATAGTGGCGGAGGTTTTTTGAAAGTTTGCCTTTCGATGCAATCTTTGGATGAATCAGAAGTTGCAAATGTAGAAGGTCGACAGAAGTATACCGAAGCCGTTGTCGCAAAAAAGTTTAAGGATTCTGGCGTCAAGAAATTACTACTGCTTGGAATAGTGGCACATACACAAGAGAAATATGAAAACGTTCTATTGATGTGGTCACTCTTAAAATTGAAGGATTTAAAAGGGACAATAGCAACTGATTTAAAACTTGCCAACGTATTAACGGGCATCATGTCACATGCAAGCAGTTTTCCTTGCACATGGTGTACTGCATCAAACGATGAATGAATCACGTGTGGGGAATACAGAACTGTTGGAAATTGTAAGGAAAATTTTTTTTGCGTGGCAAGACAGTGGCAGTAAAACATCATCTGCGAAGAAGTATAAAAATTGTACAAATACTCCTATAATTTTCTCAGAAAACGCTAGAACAGAAATATTAAAAATAATTCCACCGCCAGAACTACATCTGATGCTCGGGGTTGTGAACAAAATGTATAAACACATGCTGATGGAATTTGAAGATGTGAGTCTCCAATGGGCTAGGATGTTTAATGTTACTCGCGAGTTTGTACATGGGAGTCCAGCGTTCGCAGGTAATTCTTGCAAAATGCTGTTAGAAAAAATCGACTTATTACCCGAAATACGTAGATTGTATATCTGAGTTTGAGCGAAGTTACTGTGATTTCGATATTTTAATTACACCTAAAACTCACGCGATTTTTTTTTCATGTCCCTGATTTTTGTTGTAAAGTAGAGAAAGGCTTTGGATTTTACAGTAACAAGCCATGGAATCTGTCCATTCGGATTCTAAAACGACCTGGGCTAAATATACAGTTTCGAGCACACACCCTCATTACACAAGTAACTTACTAAAAGCTGTACAAGAGTACAATGCCCGACATGTGTGAAAATAAAATTATTTTTTTTCTCAGTATTGATATGGACTGATATTATATTTATTTACCATATTTCGTTAAATAAAGTGAACAAAATAAAAGTGCATCACATTTTTTTTAAACTTTTTATTTTTAACCCATAAAAAACACTTTTCTCAAAAACATTGATTTGTTAATAATTTAGTAACACCTGAAGGCTACAATAATTTACCGATTGGATCGAAGATTTCAATATGCTTCTTTCAGAGAACGCTCAGAGATATTTTTTGGGTTATTTTCATTCATCAATTATTTTCTTAAATTTTTCACTTTCAATTAAAAAATTCGATTTTTTAGTAATTTAGTCTACCTGGAGCTTTACACTACTAAACATATTCGTAAAACATGTTCAACATAAGTTGTTAGATGAATATTTAGGACAAATTTCTCGAAAAATTATAAATCATTAATAATTTTTCAACATTTTCTAGATTTAATTGAAAAAAATATTGAAAATAAAACAATAATTCATAATGATCAATCTAGCTACTATTTTTCAACTGACCGAATCAATTTGATCATATTTTAAGATAAAGAAAGCTTGGGTTTTCTCTGCGAAGAGATTAAATAAAAATGTACTTTTTCATAAATGCACGATAACAATAACTATCGTAATAGGAGGTTGAATTTCCTAGAGGTAATAATAAAATGTAGCATAATCTAAAACTTCGAAATTAAATATAATCTAAGCATGCTACCAGTTGAGCCACATTTTCTTCTCTAATGAAGAACATTTACTTTCTACATACATTTTTTCCTGAAGGTGAAAAAGCGGGCATATGTGAAATCATATACTCTTTCTCTGGGAGTGGATATTGTGTAATTGAAGTTGATCGCGCTCCATTTAGCGTAGTCATTTCTTTAAATGAAAACGAAGTCCATTTACATTGCAATATGCAGTACTTAAGAATAACTGAGAAACTCATATAGTTATTCATGAAAACTTCTCTATTTATTATTGGGTCTTACTTGTAGATTTTCTTTACACATATGATGGAATTTTATAATTTTAGAGTGAAGTAGGGTTTATTATTAATGATAAAATATAAACAATTAAATATAAACGAAAGTGGGCTTAATCGCCTTCTTCTTTCTTTTCCTTTCTCTCTCTTTATTTAGGGATTAGAATTTGTAATTTTTAACAAAAAATATTTACTGTATAAATTAATTCAACTTGTATTTAGATTCACATTCGATCTTTTAATTACGTGCTGAGAAGCTGTTACGTTGTTACATATATTAACGTTGGCATCTGTTCAGATTAAAACTCTTCACCCATAGACGTACCGTACGAAGATAAAATGTACTATATCGATTATGAGCGTTAGAGGCATGCTTAGGGCTATCATAACTGTACAAAAATTAATTTTGTAGGAGAGCAAAAAAACTTTCGAATTTATCAATTTTTTATATTAAAAATCTAGAAAATTCAGTGAAATTTTAGTGTCAAAAGGGCTATTCTACTTTAGCTATATAATCAGTTATTATCAGTCAAAATAATTGATTTACGACTGGAATACAATCATTCATTAAAATTGGTAACAATTTTAACTTATTCAAGTTTAGAGAGCAGAAAGCTCATTTACCTAATAGTCCTAATACCTACTAAAGTTTATCCAACTGTAATAAGAATCAAAGAAACCAAAATATTTTTACCTTTGTTTTTTTTTACCATCCACAGCAAAACAATTTTTTGTTTCATGATTTTGAGGTATCATGAGTAACAATAAAAGAAACTTCCTTTTCATAAAATAAGAAAATATGTAGTTTTTTACTCCTCGATCAGGGTTGACACACAATTACTCACGATTATTATTGAAAACGACTCTTATAATTCCTGGTTTTTAGAAGATTTTTGAAATTCCTAATCTGTTTCTAAAGTAATATTAGGGAACTTAAGAGCAAAAAGATTTATAAGCTGAACAAATTAGTGAAATAAAAAATATGCCCGCTGCGTGGGAATATTCTCATTGCGCGCTATGCGCGCGGCGCTTCGCGCCAAGTTTGAGCGCCTTCGGCGCTCGGCTACGCTCTCGCGCTCGTTTTCGTACGTTTAATGCGCACATTTCAAATACATTTTTCTATATATCATTAATGTGATAACTTAAATGGAAAAGTGTGATTTAAACCCCTGATAAACTGCAGTCACAAATTGGAACTGAAATTGTTTTTCCATTTGTGTTTGAAGAAGGTTCTCAAAGAACCTGCGGTTTTGACGATTACATTCTCATTGCGATACTTGCACTTCTCAATCGATAATTAGGTCATAGAGTCAGTTTTCTTCAAAAAATAAAACGATGTACACAACATTGAACAGTATATGGGGCAGAATACTTCAAGTGTTCCCACCTAAAATTATTGTTTTTTTTTGATCGGGTTAAAACTTAGCCAAATTATAGTCCTAGTTGACCGAAATAGAGGTATTTTTTCACCAAACAATAGCTCCATTCATCGAAGCGTGTTGACAGTATGCAGGGGCCTGAAGTTTTCACTTTTTCAGCTGCTTTTCCACCTTCACGTTAGCGTAACTTCTTTAAGGATTATTGGATTGGACTTTCATTTTGTGTTTTGGAAAGCTCTTTTCATGCACTTCAAGACTATTATACCACTTTTCTTTATTATGAATTTTTTTTCAATCAAAATTAAATTTTTTCTTTAAAAAAAAAACATATTAAAATTTTTTTTTCCTCTTTCAACAAATATCTTTTTTACATTCTTTGAAGTTGTCTCAAATTGTGATTTCTACGCTCGAGGGGACGACATTCAACTTACGCAGTTCCCGGGAACGAATACTGTTAAGTCTAATGTGCCTTTAAGCTTATATTTAACAACTTGAGGTAATTTTGTGTGTGTATGTATATTATACATATAATCATAACGTGGTCCCCTCGATCGTAAAAATCTCAATTTGACCACGAACTTATTTCTAGCGCACTTTTTCTTCTACATGACTTCAAAGAGTGTAAAAAAGCTTTTTTTTTAGAAACGAATTTTTTTTTAATATGGTTTTTTTCAAAAAATCAATTTTAATTTTGATTTAGAAAAAAATACATTCCTGAACAAAAAATTTGTATGATGATCTTAAATTACATAAAAAGAGCTTTCCGAAACACTATGATAAAAGTCCAGTCGGATAATCCTTAAAGAAGTTACACTAATGTGAAAGTGAAAAAGCTCCTGAAAAAGTGAAAACTTCCGGCCCCTGTATATTGATAACTTGTTGATGAAAGGAACTACGGTTTGGTGAATTGATATAGGTCCACTAGGACTATAATTTATCCAAGTTCCAACCCGATAAAAAAAAAAACAATAATTTTAGGTGGGAACACTTGACGTATTCTACCCCATATAAAAATTAGGTATATTTTTATTATAATGTTAACAAAAAAACACCATTTTTTTAATTCACTAAAAAGAGACATTAAGCCGCAGGCTTTGATTTCGACCATTCGAACTTCAGTTCTAAGACAACTCTACTATGATTAATTATTCTAGAAGAATTTCAATTTGTGTCCAATTGAAAAATTTCAATGAAATAATTTGTAAATCTTGTGAAAATCTACTAAAAATAACGCTTTCAACTTACGAATCTCTTAAAAACAAAAATTTCATATTTTTTAAATGATCTAACTTTTTGAATTTTGGTCTAACTCAAAAATGTAATGAAAAGATTTTCGAAATATGTTTTATATCCAGTAGAAATTTTAAATAATATTTTTTAATCTATCAAAATTTTTTTTTCATTTTTTGAAAATTTACAAATTTTGAAAAGCATATAATTTTTTAATTTTCATCGATATCAAAAATGTCATGGAGATAATTTGCAAGTCTTTTTGTCGTGTACCAGAAACTTCGACAAAAATTTCCAAAACTCATAAAAGAATTTTGTTTCAAATTTTGAAAAAGCTCTCATATTTTGAATTTTGGTCTAATCAAAATTTCAACACGGATAGTTTTGAAATATATTTCAGATCTAGTGAAAATTTTGAATTAAATTTCTCAATCTATCAGAAAATAATGTTGTCTTTTTTTTCAAGTTTTCAACATTTTAAAAAGTGTATAACTTTTCTAATTTTTATCGAAATTAAAAATTGTATTCAAATAATTTACAAGTATTACACCCATCTGTGAGAAACTTTGAAAGACATTTCTGAAACTTGAAAAAAAAAATTCCAAATTTTGAAAATGCTCTAAGTTTGTTAAGTTTGGTTGAAAATATCTGGTGAACAAACTCAACCTTCATTTTGGGACCCTTAGAAAGTTTATCAAAGGCTGACTCGATTGGACAAATCCTTCAAAAGTTAGCGTCGCTACGACATTCAGGTAACCATACATACGGACATTCAGACATGCGTACAGACAGACACCGACAAAATTTTTGGATTTTCGGACTCTGTGAGTGCTGAAACGTAAAGATCCGTTAAAAACTAGGGATCGAAAATTTAGACGATTACATTACACTTCATGAATGAGAATGTAAAGGTAATATTCCATTTTTTAGAATATTTAATAGATTGTATTGTCAGTCTTAAATAAGATATTTGATTTAACATTTTATTATGATAAACTTTAAACATAAAAATGAAATATTAAATTTAGGAACTTATTTTTGTTCTCCGCTTATAGAAATGCAGTATTGTATTTACTTTCCAAACAATACTGTCTGTCGTAACCGACTCTTATTTAAAATTAATTTTTAAAATTCTTTAATATTTTTATATATTTTGTATTTTTCCATTTTTATATTTTCTATATGTGCCTATAATATGGAAGATTGATATTCCAAATATGTCTCTCAGAATCTAAAATGCAGGCGTAGGGGTGGTGTACAGATAAATCTGTGTATTTGACGTTCCAAAGTTAAACGATAACCTTGGTTCGAGATACTGTTATATAAATCTTAGATGCAAACATTTTTCATCATACGTCATAAAATTCGATGCATCTCTTTTCCGAGTTCAAGTCAACTCTGAATATTTCTAAACATGAATATTTATCTAGTGGCTTATAATTAAATAATTAAATTTATATTTATACAATAAAATGCAGGAAATTATATTCTACTAAATTAGTTTTAGAATGCCTTACTCTCAGGTTTTTTAAAAAACTTCTCGAAATTATTCTTCAAAACGAAGTGAGAAATAAATTTCCGAATTTTTTGTTTAGCCTTTCTTAGGTATTAATTTAGAACTAAACTGTGTGTTCGTATGTATATCATCAGAAAATGGCTTTTGTTATATAAAATAATCTGGCTAGCATCGTTTAAATTCAAATTCCATTTGCCATATAGCGTGCACCGTAGTTTGACAAATCATGAGGTTACTCACTGATAACGATCAACGTTTGTTTACTAAATCAAACTTCGCCGTGAGCATTTTGCGAAACATAATAACTACATACATTAAGCTAATTAGGCTGAAGGCCGGTATTTCCACTATCGGCTTAACATTAAATGCAAATATTATTAATGGGCTAATATTAGCACGAAAGTACATGGGAATCACTGTCCTCTAATTTGAAAGGCATATGATGTGAATATTTTCACACAATACCAAACTCATTTAATTTCGAGCAATTAATCAGGTATTTCATTTTCAAGACTGTATTGAACTTGAAAAAAATGCATTTCAAATGAGCTCTTTCTCCCGTTTTACACCTGACAGTATTCATTATATTGTAAATTTTTTTCTTGCGTTAATTTTTATTATTAGTTCAAACTATAATGAAATAATAACTTCTACGAAAGAATATGTTTTTTAAATAGTTAAAATTATTATTCACAGATATTTTCCAAACATGAAAGTGTAGAAGAAAATAAGAATGTTAATCATTCACTTAATTGAAATGGTAATGGACAATTATAGACTGTTACCTCTCCTTCAATATTAAAAATCGCTAATTGGTCAACAATTGGAATATCCGTTTTAGAACGAAATCAGGGAATCCCACTAAAATTACGGCAATTAGCGAAATTTTTACTTCCTCAATTAGAATTTTGATAAAAAATGTAATTGTGTTGTCAATAAGATAAGTTATAAATAAACCCAAAAGCTGGGAAACCTACTAATTTTCCTACATTTTTTGCCAGTTGAACTCTTTAAATTCGTGAAGCCATTACACATATCCATCTACATTCTTCAACGATGAAGATATTAAAAATTTGAAATTTGGAGAAGGGTTAACGAGAAAATAAGAATTTTTTTTATATTTAGAAAAAAATTTTGCTCATTTTATGGCAGGAAGAACCCCCAAAAAAAGGTCTGAATGAAAACCTTCCTGCATGATAGTCTAAAAAACGAAATGTCCGCAATTTGAAAACTGTTAACAAAAAATAACTCATCAACACAGTAAAATTTGTTTCTTAATGCACGACTGCATGTCATAACCTCATTTTCAACCACCTTTAAAAAAAATCAAACCACTAAAAAAGAAGCCTGCATAGTGGTCCAAAAAACAAAATTTTCTAATTTTTCTAATTTTTGACCCACTTATAACAGCAAATTCAAAATTCGCAACTTGTCGATCACAAAAACTACAGTAATTTTTTGACATGTATTTATTGAACTCTTGGAGATTGGAAAAAATGGAAAAAAATTTTAGATTTGCTATCAGAATAATGAAATTATTTCGGTTAAACAAACTCATTGATACACGGAAAATAAATAGCATGAAGATGGATAATAATATAAACATTCTTTAAAACTTGAAACGGATTAGTGATGGCTTTCGAAAGCCTTTTTAGCCTTTTGGAATAATGTTGCCCTTGTCTTGATTTGTTCTTCAAGACATAAAATAAAGTCTCGCTCACGGCCAGAGGTTAGAATTAGCAGAAGTACTGAGCATGATTCGGCTATATTTTTATTGGGGGGGGGGGAATAAAGAATTAGCGATGTTAAATTATTTTTACTTGAGCATCTACATGCCAAGGCTATTAATTTGAGCCATTCCCAAAAAAAATCGGACTAAATAGGAAAGCTTCGAGCATAGAGTGTCCTAAAAAACCAAAACGTCTTTATTTCTCTTATTTTTTAACATAAAAAGTTTTATTTTTTTGTGAATATCTGCATGACAAGACCTTTAAATTTAACCATCTTTAAAGACTATCAAAAGAAAAGAAAAGCTTCCAACATAATCGTTTAAAAAACGAAATTTCCTCATTGTTCTTATTCTTTAATCTTTAATATCAAAAAACATCAGTAAGACATAGCAAATTTTATTTTTCAGTGCACATCTACATGCCAAGACCTCTAGTTTGCAACACTGCGAAAGAATGGGGTAATTCTTGGGTAAACCTTGTACAAAGATGGGCTCTCGCTGTTGATATACGGGTGTAAATAAAAGCACCGTCAATATTCACCTATTAAGTTAAAAAAAAACACTTTAAAATTGGTCAAATCACGTTTCTTATATCAGTATGCGTCTGAAATATGACAAAAATAGTAGAGAACAAGATCAAGAAATATATCCAGAATTTATTTGTAATGCTTTTTAACCAACGTTATATTTAATTATGTATTTTCAACTAATTAAAAGAAATGAAATGACTAAAGATCGAAATCAATATATATATATATATATATATATATCAAATGATAGGATTGTTCGGACAATTGGGCCTGTATGGCGAGAGATGTATGAACAACGTGGCTCAAAGAAAGGCGTAGCAGGATGTCGGGAGAACCTGCTCATCGATAGATGTGTCTGTAAAGACGCAGCATACTATCAGCGATTTCTATCGATGGCCTGGATTGATTACCGCAAAGCTTTCGATTCAACCTCCCATAGACTTATCATCTGTCTGTTGGAAAGCCTAAAGGTTCATCCACACATCGTGAGGTGCATAGAGACATTAATGCCGCTTTGGAAAACCAGATTTACTATCTCATCTGGAAAACATCGTGTGATCACTAACAGTATCACCTTTCAGAGAGGTGTATTTCAGGGCGACACCATGAGCCCTCTCCTCTTTTGCCTCACATTATTGCCACTATCTCTCGCACTTCGCCATTCCGAAGGGTATCTCTGCGGCAAACCTAGAAACCGAAAGCATAAGGTCACTCATGTATTTTACATGGATGATCTTAAGATCTATGCTAGGAATCAAGAGAAACTACATCTAGCTCTGAAAATTGTCAAAGAGTACACTCAAGAGATTGGAATGGAATTCGGGTTAGACAAATGCGCCAAGGTTAATTTGAAGAAAGGAAAACTTAATGGCATCCCCGAAGATCCTGAGCTCGTTGACAGAAGCGCTATACGACACCTTTGCGCTGGAGAGACCTATACATACCTGGGCGTGCCACAGAGCCGCATTCAGGACGCGACATCTATAAAGGATACTCTCCGATGCAGATACAAACGTCTCATCCGGCAGATTTGGTCTTCCGAACTGTCGGCGAGAAACAAAGTATCTGCAACGAACATGCTTGCCGTCCCGGTAGTACTCTATTCATTTGGAGTGGTTCCATGGACGAAGGACGAGCTCAGATCCCTTGATATCGGGACGCGAAAGGTTTTGCACATGAACAAGAGCATGCACCTTAAGTCTTCTGTTCCGCGACTTTACATCTCACGCCGCCTAGGTGGTCGCGGAATACTGAATCTTGAATGTCTTCACAACAGACTCATTCTGGGTACAGCACATATAGTTGCAAATGGACAAGACCCCCTTCTTAAAATGGTCAGGAAACACGAAGAAGTGGGAAAAGGGGCGTTTCTGTACAAAGCAGCGGAGGAGGCTGCTGAAACACTCGGCCTTGACTTCAATATTAGGGGTGAGCAAAATGCATCAAATCTTATCCATCTTGAATACTCACTCCTGAAGGCCCGGATTAAGAAAGCACAGGAGAAAAACTTCCACGAACAGCTCCTCGACAAGAGGATGCACGGCATCTTCCACAGAAATGTGGAAGATCAGTCGATGTCGTATGAGCTAACGTTTGCTTTCCTTAGATCACCCGGATTGAAGTCGGGCACGGAGGGCTTCATTTTGGCATGTCAAGACGGTGTCATTCCCACTCTAGCATACCGTCGCCACATTTTGAGCCAAGACATTCCCGATGATAGTTGCAGAGCATGTCATGCACACCCCGAGCATCTAGGACACATACTATCTAGTTGTCCAACTCATGCGGGAACGACCTACATCCAAAGGCACAATGCGGCACTAAGAGTGCTTTATTACCATCTCTGTCACT